>CAWVOI010000067.1:0-25402 GCA_963930915.1 Forcipomyia taiwana
ACCTTCTTTCGTCGAAGTCTCTAGGCTTCTTGCGTGCCTTGGTCATCAAGGGAGCTACTCGAGGCTGAATTTGTGTCGAGCCTCGAGCTTTCCTCTTCCCTTTGAATCGTCTTCCCGACTTGCTCACGTCCGAGCTGGATGCCTGAAAATCGAACAAGAGATTAGTAATTTGAAATTAAGGAATTTTAGTGGGTCTTATGAGTTATTCACCAATTATGAGTTACTCGCCAATTGTAATTGTCCCCTCAACTTTTTAAGACGCTTTAGATGGTGACTCACACAGCTCACACAGCTCTCTCACACGCAAGCAAACACACCCTCGGCCTTGAAGCCCACTTACCTGCACTCCTAGGTGCTCCAACGATGTTCCGGATTCCAACGTTGAGGCGAGCCTAGAGACTGACCTTCTTTCGTCGAAGTCTCTAGGCTTCTTGCGTGCCTTGGTCATCAAGGGAGCTACTCGAGGCTGAATTTGTGTCGAGCCTCGAGCTTTCCTCTTCCCTTTGAATCGTCTTCCCGACTTGCTCACGTCCGAGCTGGATGCCTGAAAATCGAACAAGAGATTAGTAATTTGAAATTAAGGAATTTTAGTGGGTCTTATGAGTTATTCACCAATTATGAGTTACTCGCCAATTGTAATTGTCCCCTCAACTTTTTAAGACGCTTTAGATGGTGACTCACACAGCTCACACAGCTCTCTCACACGCAAGCAAACACACCCTCGGCCTTGAAGCCCACTTACCTGCACTCCTAGGTGCTCCAACGATGTTCCGGATTCCAACGTTGAGGCGAGCCTAGAGACTGACCTTCTTTCGTCGAAGTCTCTAGGCTTCTTGCGTGCCTTGGTCATCAAGGGAGCTACTCGAGGCTGAATTTGTGTCGAGCCTCGAGCTTTCCTCTTCCCTTTGAATCGTCTTCCCGACTTGCTCACGTCCGAGCTGGATGCCTGAAAATCGAACAAGAGATTAGTAATTTGAAATTAAGGAATTTTAGTGGGTCTTATGAGTTATTCACCAATTATGAGTTACTCGCCAATTGTAATTGTCCCCTCAACTTTTTAAGACGCTTTAGATGGTGACTCACACAGCTCACACAGCTCTCTCACACGCAAGCAAACACACCCTCGGCCTTGAAGCCCACTTACCTGCACTCCTAGGTGCTCCAACGATGTTCCGGATTCCAACGTTGAGGCGAGCCTAGAGACTGACCTTCTTTCGTCGAAGTCTCTAGGCTTCTTGCGTGCCTTGGTCATCAAGGGAGCTACTCGAGGCTGAATTTGTGTCGAGCCTCGAGCTTTCCTCTTCCCTTTGAATCGTCTTCCCGACTTGCTCACGTCCGAGCTGGATGCCTGAAAATCGAACAAGAGATTAGTAATTTGAAATTAAGGAATTTTAGTGGGTCTTATGAGTTATTCACCAATTATGAGTTACTCGCCAATTGTAATTGTCCCCTCAACTTTTTAAGACGCTTTAGATGGTGACTCACACAGCTCACACAGCTCTCTCACACGCAAGCAAACACACCCTCGGCCTTGAAGCCCACTTACCTGCACTCCTAGGTGCTCCAACGATGTTCCGGATTCCAACGTTGAGGCGAGCCTAGAGACTGACCTTCTTTCGTCGAAGTCTCTAGGCTTCTTGCGTGCCTTGGTCATCAAGGGAGCTACTCGAGGCTGAATTTGTGTCGAGCCTCGAGCTTTCCTCTTCCCTTTGAATCGTCTTCCCGACTTGCTCACGTCCGAGCTGGATGCCTGAAAATCGAACAAGAGATTAGTAATTTGAAATTAAGGAATTTTAGTGGGTCTTATGAGTTATTCACCAATTATGAGTTACTCGCCAATTGTAATTGTCCCCTCAACTTTTTAAGACGCTTTAGATGGTGACTCACACAGCTCACACAGCTCTCTCACACGCAAGCAAACACACCCTCGGCCTTGAAGCCCACTTACCTGCACTCCTAGGTGCTCCAACGATGTTCCGGATTCCAACGTTGAGGCGAGCCTAGAGACTGACCTTCTTTCGTCGAAGTCTCTAGGCTTCTTGCGTGCCTTGGTCATCAAGGGAGCTACTCGAGGCTGAATTTGTGTCGAGCCTCGAGCTTTCCTCTTCCCTTTGAATCGTCTTCCCGACTTGCTCACGTCCGAGCTGGATGCCTGAAAATCGAACAAGAGATTAGTAATTTGAAATTAAGGAATTTTAGTGGGTCTTATGAGTTATTCACCAATTATGAGTTACTCGCCAATTGTAATTGTCCCCTCAACTTTTTAAGACGCTTTAGATGGTGACTCACACAGCTCACACAGCTCTCTCACACGCAAGCAAACACACCCTCGGCCTTGAAGCCCACTTACCTGCACTCCTAGGTGCTCCAACGATGTTCCGGATTCCAACGTTGAGGCGAGCCTAGAGACTGACCTTCTTTCGTCGAAGTCTCTAGGCTTCTTGCGTGCCTTGGTCATCAAGGGAGCTACTCGAGGCTGAATTTGTGTCGAGCCTCGAGCTTTCCTCTTCCCTTTGAATCGTCTTCCCGACTTGCTCACGTCCGAGCTGGATGCCTGAAAATCGAACAAGAGATTAGTAATTTGAAATTAAGGAATTTTAGTGGGTCTTATGAGTTATTCACCAATTATGAGTTACTCGCCAATTGTAATTGTCCCCTCAACTTTTTAAGACGCTTTAAATGGTGACTCACACAGCTCACACAGCTCTCTCACACGCAAGCAAACACACCCTCGGCCTTGAAGCCCACTTACCTGCACTCCTAGGTGCTCCAACGATGTTCCGGATTCCAACGTTGAGGCGAGCCTAGAGACTGACCTTCTTTCGTCGAAGTCTCTAGGCTTCTTGCGTGCCTTGGTCATCAAGGGAGCTACTCGAGGCTGAATTTGTGTCGAGCCTCGAGCTTTCCTCTTCCCTTTGAATCGTCTTCCCGACTTGCTCACGTCCGAGCTGGATGCCTGAAAATCGAACAAGAGATTAGTAATTTGAAATTAAGGAATTTTAGTGGGTCTTATGAGTTATTCACCAATTATGAGTTACTCGCCAATTGTAATTGTCCCCTCAACTTTTTAAGACGCTTTAGATGGTGACTCACACAGCTCACACAGCTCTCTCACACGCAAGCAAACACACCCTCGGCCTTGAAGCCCACTTACCTGCACTCCTAGGTGCTCCAACGATGTTCCGGATTCCAACGTTGAGGCGAGCCTAGAGACTGACCTTCTTTCGTCGAAGTCTCTAGGCTTCTTGCGTGCCTTGGTCATCAAGGGAGCTACTCGAGGCTGAATTTGTGTCGAGCCTCGAGCTTTCCTCTTCCCTTTGAATCGTCTTCCCGACTTGCTCACGTCCGAGCTGGATGCCTGAAAATCGAACAAGAGATTAGTAATTTGAAATTAAGGAATTTTAGTGGGTCTTATGAGTTATTCACCAATTATGAGTTACTCGCCAATTGTAATTAGGCTCTGGCCGCATGTGGGGTCGGTCGATTGGACCCTCAAGGGCAATTTTGAGTCTCGTCTCAAAAATTTTTTTGAATTTTCAGACATTTTAATGAATCTGGTGGTCACTCCAGAGGCCCTCGCGAAGCCAAATCAAACTGTTTCGCTATGGTAGTACCACATGGAATTCCAAATGTGAGCAGTGGTATCAACGCAGAGTACTCTCCCCTCCGAGAGGACATTGGAGAAATTTTTCGAAATCGCAAGGGCTTTCCCATCGACGTTCAAATTATATGCAAGTAGAGACCTCAAAATTTTAGGATGTCGTGGCAAGATGGTATGGGAGCACGCACGACTCCTACATTTTCGATATGTCTCTTGTGAAAGCACAATTCCTAAATGGAAAATTTGGATCAGGAATTTTATTGGGTGACGGAGGATACGCAAACACTCACTTCTTGTTCACGCCTTTAACGAATCCTTCAACCGAATCCGAAAGGTCGTACCAAGACACGCACATTTTAATGTGTAATGCTGTTGAGCGATGCGTAGGAGTCTGGAAGAAGACGGTTTCCATGTTTGGCTAAAGGAATGGAAATAAATATAAATACGGTCCTAGAAGTAATTGTAGCCTGCGTGGGCCTCCCATATAGCAATCCCAGTGCGCAACATTCTATCACGCGTTTTAACTAAAACGCAAGACGAGAATACTAATCGTTTTAAAACTGGTTCCATACTCTAGAGCATGTGTTCTATCCCCAGTTTTGGTTTTATTCTGAAACGCGTTTTAAAAACCGAGACGAGAATACGGGGGTAAAAGTATTAAAGGACGATTTGGAGGATATGATACCCCTGAATCGTCAGTTTGTTGAGGTTTTGAGTTGGGGTTTTAGCCCCGTAGCTCCCAAACAAGAGCTCTGATCTCAAAATGGTCTTCCAGAGGTCCCCTCAACTTTTTAAGACGCTTTAGATGGTGACTCACACAGCTCACACAGCTCTCTCACACGCAAGCAAACACACCCTCGGCCTTGAAGCCCACTTACCTGCACTCCTAGGTGCTCCAACGATGTTCCGGATTCCAACGTTGAGGCGAGCCTAGAGACTGACCTTCTTTCGTCGAAGTCTCTAGGCTTCTTGCGTGCCTTGGTCATCAAGGGAGCTACTCGAGGCTGAATTTGTGTCGAGCCTCGAGCTTTCCTCTTCCCTTTGAATCGTCTTCCCGACTTGCTCACGTCCGAGCTGGATGCCTGAAAATCGAACAAGAGATTAGTAATTTGAAATTAAGGAATTTTAGTGGGTCTTATGAGTTATTCACCAATTATGAGTTACTCGCCAATTGTAATTGTCCCCTCAACTTTTTAAGACGCTTTAGATGGTGACTCACACAGCTCACACAGCTCTCTCACACGCAAGCAAACACACCCTCGGCCTTGAAGCCACTTACCTGCACTCCTAGGTGCTCCAACGATGTTCCGGATTCCAACGTTGAAGCGAGCCTAGAGACTGACCTTCTTTCGTCGAAGTCTCTAGGCTTCTTGCGTGCCTTGGTCATCAAGGGGAGCTACTCGAGGCTGAATTTGTGTCGAGCCTCGAGCTTTCCTCTTCCCTTTGAATCGTCTTCCCGACTTGCTCACGTCCGAGCTGGATGCCTGAAAATCGAACAAGAGATTAGTAATTTGAAATTAAGGAATTTTAGTGGGGTCTTATGAGTTATTCACCAATTATGAGTTACTCGCCAATTGTAATTGTCCCCTCAACTTTTTAAGACGCTTTAGATGGTGACTCACACAGCTCACACAGCTCTCTCACACGCAAGCAAACACACCCTCGGCCTTGAAGCCCACTTACCTGCACTCCTAGGTGCTCCAACGATGTTCCGGATTCCAACGTTGAGGCGAGCCTAGAGACTGACCTTCTTTCGTCGAAGTCTCTAGGCTTCTTGCGTGCCTTGGTCATCAAGGGAGCTACTCGAGGCTGAATTTGTGTCGAGCCTCGAGCTTTCCTCTTCCCTTTGAATCGTCTTCCCGACTTGCTCACGTCCGAGCTGGATGCCTGAAAATCGAACAAGAGATTAGTAATTTGAAATTAAGGAATTTTAGTGGGTCTTATGAGTTTATTCACCAATTATGAGTTACTCGCCAATTGTAATTAGGCTCTGGCCGCATGTAAGGTCGGTCGATTGGACCCTCAAGGGCAATTTTGAGTCGTCTCAAAAATTTTTTTGAATTTTCAGACATTTTAATGAATCTGGTGGCCACTCCAGAGGCCCCTCGCGAAAGCCAAATCAAACTTTTTCGCTATGGTAGTACCACATGGAATTCCAAATGTGATTGGGTTGATTGATTGCACCCATGTAAAAATTAACTCCCCTCCGAGAGACATTGGAGAAATTTTTCGAAATCGCAAGGGCTTTCCATCGACGTTCAAATTATATGCAGTAGAGACCTCAAAATTTTAGATGTCGTGGCAAGATGGTATGGGAGCACGCACGACTCCGACATTTTCGATATGTCTCTTGTGAAAGCACAATTCCTAAATGGAAAATTTGGATCAGGAATTTTATTGGGTGACGGAGGATACGCAAACACTCACTTCTTGTTCACGCCTTTAACGAATCCTTCAACCGAATCCGAAAGGTCGTACCAAGACACGCACATTTTAATGTGTAATGCTGTTGAGCGATGCGTAGGAGTCTGGAAGAGACGGTTTCCATGTTTGGCTAAAGGAATGGAAATAAATATAAATACGGTCCTAGAAGTAATTGTAGCCTGCGTGGGCCTCCATATAGCAATCCCAGTGCGCAACATTCTATCACGCGTTTTAACTAAAACGCAAGACGAGAATACTAATCGTTTTAAAACTGGTTCCATACTCTAGAGCATGGTTCTATCCCCAGTTTTGGTTTTATCTGAAACGCGTTTTAAAACCGAGACGAGAATACGGGGGTAAAAGTATTAAAGGACGATTTGGAGGATATGATACCCCTGAATCGTCAGTTTTTGAGGTTTTGAGTTGGGGTTTTAGCCCCGTAGCTCCCAAACAAGAGCTCTGATCTCAAAATGGTCTTCCAGAGGTCCCCTCAACTTTTTAAGACGCTTTAGATGGTGACTCACACAGCTCACACAGCTCTCTCACACGCAAGCAAACACACCCTCGGCCTTGAAGCCCACTTACCTGCACTCCTAGGTGCTCCAACGATGTTCCGGATTCCAACGTTGAGGCGAGCCTAGAGACTGACCTTCTTTCGTCGAAGTCTCTAGGCTTCTTGCGTGCCTTGGTCATCAAGGGAGCTACTCGAGGCTGAATTTGTGTCGAGCCTCGAGCTTTCCTCTTCCCTTTGAATCGTCTTCCCGACTTGCTCACGTCCGAGCTGGATGCCTGAAAATCGAACAAGAGATTAGTAATTTGAAATTAAGGAATTTTAGTGGGTCTTATGAGTTATTCACCAATTATGAGTTACTCGCCAATTGTAATTAGGCTCTGGCCGCATGTAAGGTCGGTCGATTGGACCCTCAAGGGCAATTTTGAGTCGTCTCAAAAATTTTTTTGAATTTTCAGACATTTTAATGAATCTGGTGGCCACTCCAGAGGCCCTCGCGAAAGCCAAATCAAACTTTTTCGCTATGGTAGTACCACATGGAATTCCAAATGTGATTGGGTTGATTGATTGCACCCATGTAAAAATTAACTCCCCTCCGAGAGACATTGGAGAAATTTTTCGAAATCGCAAGGGCTTTCCATCGACGTTCAAATTATATGCAGTAGAGACCTCAAAATTTTAGATGTCGTGGCAAGATGGTATGGGAGCACGCACGACTCCGACATTTTCGATATGTCTCTTGTGAAAGCACAATTCCTAAATGGAAAATTTGGATCAGGAATTTTATTGGGTGACGGAGGATACGCAAACACTCACTTCTTGTTCACGCCTTTAACGAATCCTTCAACCGAATCCGAAAGGTCGTACCAAGACACGCACATTTTAATGTGTAATGCTGTTGAGCGATGCGTAGGAGTCTGGAAGAGACGGTTTCCATGTTTGGCTAAAGGAATGGAAATAAATATAAATACGGTCCTAGAAGTAATTGTAGCCTGCGTGGGCCTCCATATAGCAATCCCAGTGCGCAACATTCTATCACGCGTTTTAACTAAAACGCAAGACGAGAATACTAATCGTTTTAAAACTGGTTCCATACTCTAGAGCATGGTTCTATCCCCAGTTTTGGTTTTATCTGAAACGCGTTTTAAAACCGAGACGAGAATACGGGGGTAAAAGTATTAAAGGACGATTTGGAGGATATGATACCCCTGAATCGTCAGTTTTTGAGGTTTTGAGTTGGGGTTTTAGCCCCGTAGCTCCCAAACAAGAGCTCTGATCTCAAAATGGTCTTCCAGAGGTCCCCTCAACTTTTTAAGACGCTTTAGATGGTGACTCACACAGCTCACACAGCTCTCTCACACGCAAGCAAACACACCCTCGGCCTTGAAGCCCACTTACCTGCACTCCTAGGTGCTCCAACGATGTTCCGGATTCCAACGTTGAGGCGAGCCTAGAGACTGACCTTCTTTCGTCGAAGTCTCTAGGCTTCTTGCGTGCCTTGGTCATCAAGGGAGCTACTCGAGGCTGAATTTGTGTCGAGCCTCGAGCTTTCCTCTTCCCTTTGAATCGTCTTCCCGACTTGCTCACGTCCGAGCTGGATGCCTGAAAATCGAACAAGAGATTAGTAATTTGAAATTAAGGAATTTTAGTGGGTCTTATGAGTTATTCACCAATTATGAGTTACTCGCCAATTGTAATTGTCCCCTCAACTTTTTAAGACGCTTTAGATGGTGACTCACACAGCTCACACAGCTCTCTCACACGCAAGCAAACACACCCTCGGCCTTGAAGCCCACTTACCTGCACTCCTAGGTGCTCCAACGATGTTCCGGATTCCAACGTTGAGGCGAGCCTAGAGGACTGACCTTCTTTCGTCGAAGTCTCTAGGCTTCTTGCGTGCCTTGGTCATCAAGGGAGCTACTCGAGGCTGAATTTGTGTCGAGCCTCGAGCTTTCCTCTTCCCTTTGAATCGTCTTCCCGACTTGCTCACGTCCGAGCTGGATGCCTGAAAATCGAACAAGAGATTAGTAATTTGAAATTAAGGAATTTTAGTGGGTCTTATGAGTTATTCACCAATTATGAGTTACTCGCCAATTGTAATTGTCCCCTCAACTTTTTAAGACGCTTTAGATGGTGACTCACACAGCTCACACAGCTCTCTCACACGCAAGCAAACACACCCTCGGCCTTGAAGCCCACTTACCTGCACTCCTAGGTGCTCCAACGATGTTCCGGATTCCAACGTTGAGGCGAGCCTAGAGACTGACCTTCTTTCGTCGAAGTCTCTAGGCTTCTTGCGTGCCTTGGTCATCAAGGGAGCTACTCGAGGCTGAATTTGTGTCGAGCCTCGAGCTTTCCTCTTCCCTTTGAATCGTCTTCCCGACTTGCTCACGTCCGAGCTGGATGCCTGAAAATCGAACAAGAGATTAGTAATTTGAAATTAAGGAATTTTAGTGGGTCTTATGAGTTATTCACCAATTATGAGTTACTCGCCAATTGTAATTAGGCTCTGGCCGCATGTGGGGTCGGTCGATTGGACCCTCAAGGGCAATTTTGAGTCGTCTCAAAAATTTTTTTGAATTTTCAGACATTTTAATGAATCTGGTGGTCACTCCAGAGGCCCTCGCGAAAGCCAAATCAAACTTTTTCGCTATGGTAGTACCACATGGAATTCCAAATGTGATTGGGTTGATTGATTGCACCCATGTAAAAATTAACTCCCCTCCGAGAGACATTGGAGAAATTTTTCGAAATCGCAAGGGCTTTCCATCGACGTTCAAATTATATGCAGTAGAGACCTCAAAATTTTAGATGTCGTGGCAAGATGGTATGGGAGCACGCACGACTCCTACATTTTCGATATGTCTCTTGTGAAAGCACAATTCCTAAATGGAAAATTTGGATCAGGAATTTTATTGGGTGACGGAGGATACGCAAACACTCACTTCTTGTTCACGCCTTTAACGAATCCTTCAACCGAATCCGAAAGGTCGTACCAAGACACGCACATTTTAATGTGTAATGCTGTTGAGCGATGCGTAGGAGTCTGGAAGAGACGGTTTCCATGTTTGGCTAAAGGAATGGAAATAAATATAAATACGGTCCTAGAAGTAATTGTAGCCTGCGTGGGCCTCCATATAGCAATCCCAGTGCGCAACATTCTATCACGCGTTTTAACTAAAACGCAAGACGAGAATACTAATCGTTTTAAAACTGGTTCCATACTCTAGAGCATGGTTCTATCCCCAGTTTTGGTTTTATCTGAAACGCGTTTTAAAACCGAGACGAGAATACGGGGGTAAAAGAATTAAAGGACGATTTGGAGGATATGATACCCCTGAATCGTCAGTTTTTGAGGTTTTGAGTTGGGGTTTTAGCCCCGTAGCTCCCAAACAAGAGCTCTGATCTCAAAATGGTCTTCCAGAGGTCCCCTCAACTTTTTAAGACGCTTTAGATGGTGACTCACACAGCTCACACAGCTCTCTCACACGCAAGCAAACACACCCTCGGCCTTGAAGCCCACTTACCTGCACTCCTAGGTGCTCCAACGATGTTCCGGATTCCAACGTTGAGGCGAGCCTAGAGACTGACCTTCTTTCGTCGAAGTCTCTAGGCTTCTTGCGTGCCTTGGTCATCAAGGGAGCTACTCGAGGCTGAATTTGTGTCGAGCCTCGAGCTTTCCTCTTCCCTTTGAATCGTCTTCCCGACTTGCTCACGTCCGAGCTGGATGCCTGAAAATCGAACAAGAGATTAGTAATTTGAAATTAAGGAATTTTAGTGGGTCTTATGAGTTATTCACCAATTATGAGTTACTCGCCAATTGTAATTGTCCCCTCAACTTTTTAAGACGCTTTAGATGGTGACTCACACAGCTCACACAGCTCTCTCACACGCAAGCAAACACACCCTCGGCCTTGAAGCCCACTTACCTGCACTCCTAGGTGCTCCAACGATGTTCCGGATTCCAACGTTGAGGCGAGCCTAGAGACTGACCTTCTTTCGTCGAAGTCTCTAGGCTTCTTGCGTGCCTTGGTCATCAAGGGAGCTACTCGAGGCTGAATTTGTGTCGAGCCTCGAGCTTTCCTCTTCCCTTTGAATCGTCTTCCCGACTTGCTCACGTCCGAGCTGGATGCCTGAAAATCGAACAAGAGATTAGTAATTTGAAATTAAGGAATTTTAGTGGGTCTTATGAGTTATTCACCAATTATGAGTTACTCGCCAATTGTAATTGTCCCCTCAACTTTTTAAGACGCTTTAGATGGTGACTCACACAGCTCACACAGCTCTCTCACACGCAAGCAAACACACCCTCGGCCTTGAAGCCCACTTACCTGCACTCCTAGGTGCTCCAACGATGTTCCGGATTCCAACGTTGAGGCGAGCCTAGAGACTGACCTTCTTTCGTCGAAGTCTCTAGGCTTCTTGCGTGCCTTGGTCATCAAGGGAGCTACTCGAGGCTGAATTTGTGTCGAGCCTCGAGCTTTCCTCTTCCCTTTGAATCGTCTTCCCGACTTGCTCACGTCCGAGCTGGATGCCTGAAAATCGAACAAGAGATTAGTAATTTGAAATTAAGGAATTTTAGTGGGTCTTATGAGTTATTCACCAATTATGAGTTACTCGCCAATTGTAATTAGGCTCTGGCCGCATGTGGGGTCGGTCGATTGGACCCTCAAGGGCAATTTTGAGTCGTCTCAAAAATTTTTTTGAATTTTCAGACATTTTAATGAATCTGGTGGTCACTCCAGAGGCCCTCGCGAAAGCCAAATCAAACTTTTTCGCTATGGTAGTACCACATGGAATTCCAAATGTGATTGGGTTGATTGATTGCACCCATGTAAAAATTAACTCCCCTCCGAGAGACATTGGAGAAATTTTTCGAAATCGCAAGGGCTTTCCATCGACGTTCAAATTATATGCAGTAGAGACCTCAAAATTTTAGATGTCGTGGCAAGATGGTATGGGAGCACGCACGACTCCTACATTTTCGATATGTCTCTTGTGAAAGCACAATTCCTAAATGGAAAATTTGGATCAGGAATTTTATTGGGTGACGGAGGATACGCAAACACTCACTTCTTGTTCACGCCTTTAACGAATCCTTCAACCGAATCCGAAAGGTCGTACCAAGACACGCACATTTTAATGTGTAATGCTGTTGAGCGATGCGTAGGAGTCTGGAAGAGACGGTTTCCATGTTTGGCTAAAGGAATGGAAATAAATATAAATACGGTCCTAGAAGTAATTGTAGCCTGCGTGGGCCTCCATATAGCAATCCCAGTGCGCAACATTCTATCACGCGTTTTAACTAAAACGCAAGACGAGAATACTAATCGTTTTAAAACTGGTTCCATACTCTAGAGCATGGTTCTATCCCCAGTTTTGGTTTTATCTGAAACGCGTTTTAAAACCGAGACGAGAATACGGGGGTAAAAGTATTAAAGGACGATTTGGAGGATATGATACCCCTGAATCGTCAGTTTTTGAGGTTTTGAGTTGGGGTTTTAGCCCCGTAGCTCCCAAACAAGAGCTCTGATCTCAAAATGGTCTTCCAGAGGTCCCCTCAACTTTTTAAGACGCTTTAGATGGTGACTCACACAGCTCACACAGCTCTCTCACACG
The DNA here is from genome assembly GCA_963930915.1 of Forcipomyia taiwana. Classification (NCBI taxonomy): domain Eukaryota; kingdom Metazoa; phylum Arthropoda; class Insecta; order Diptera; family Ceratopogonidae; genus Forcipomyia; species Forcipomyia taiwana. Next base: position 12,156 of record CAWVOI010000067.1, read on the forward strand.
CAAGCAAACACACCCTCGGCCTTGAAGCCCACTTACCTGCACTCCTAGGTGCTCCAACGATGTTCCGGATTCCAACGTTGAGGCGAGCCTAGAGACTGACCTTCTTTCGTCGAAGTCTCTAGGCTTCTTGCGTGCCTTGGTCATCAAGGGAGCTACTCGAGGCTGAATTTGTGTCGAGCCTCGAGCTTTCCTCTTCCCTTTGAATCGTCTTCCCGACTTGCTCACGTCCGAGCTGGATGCCTGAAAATCGAACAAGAGATTAGTAATTTGAAATTAAGGAATTTTAGTGGGTCTTATGAGTTATTCACCAATTATGAGTTACTCGCCAATTGTAATTGTCCCCTCAACTTTTTAAGACGCTTTAGATGGTGACTCACACAGCTCACACAGCTCTCTCACACGCAAGCAAACACACCCTCGGCCTTGAAGCCCACTTACCTGCACTCCTAGGTGCTCCAACGATGTTCCGGATTCCAACGTTGAGGCGAGCCTAGAGACTGACCTTCTTTCGTCGAAGTCTCTAGGCTTCTTGCGTGCCTTGGTCATCAAGGGAGCTACTCGAGGCTGAATTTGTGTCGAGCCTCGAGCTTTCCTCTTCCCTTTGAATCGTCTTCCCGACTTGCTCACGTCCGAGCTGGATGCCTGAAAATCGAACAAGAGATTAGTAATTTGAAATTAAGGAATTTTAGTGGGTCTTATGAGTTATTCACCAATTATGAGTTACTCGCCAATTGTAATTGTCCCCTCAACTTTTTAAGACGCTTTAGATGGTGACTCACACAGCTCACACAGCTCTCTCACACGCAAGCAAACACACCCTCGGCCTTGAAGCCCACTTACCTGCACTCCTAGGTGCTCCAACGATGTTCCGGATTCCAACGTTGAGGCGAGCCTAGAGACTGACCTTCTTTCGTCGAAGTCTCTAGGCTTCTTGCGTGCCTTGGTCATCAAGGGAGCTACTCGAGGCTGAATTTGTGTCGAGCCTCGAGCTTTCCTCTTCCCTTTGAATCGTCTTCCCGACTTGCTCACGTCCGAGCTGGATGCCTGAAAATCGAACAAGAGATTAGTAATTTGAAATTAAGGAATTTTAGTGGGTCTTATGAGTTATTCACCAATTATGAGTTACTCGCCAATTGTAATTAGGCTCTGGCCGCATGTAAGGTCGGTCGATTGGACCCTCAAGGGCAATTTTGAGTCGTCTCAAAAATTTTTTTGAATTTTCAGACATTTTAATGAATCTGGTGGCCACTCCAGAGGCCCTCGCGAAAGCCAAATCAAACTTTTTCGCTATGGTAGTACCACATGGAATTCCAAATGTGATTGGGTTGATTGATTGCACCCATGTAAAAATTAACTCCCCTCCGAGAGACATTGGAGAAATTTTTCGAAATCGCAAGGGCTTTCCATCGACGTTCAAATTATATGCAGTAGAGACCTCAAAATTTTAGATGTCGTGGCAAGATGGTATGGGAGCACGCACGACTCCTACATTTTCGATATGTCTCTTGTGAAAGCACAATTCCTAAATGGAAAATTTGGATCAGGAATTTTATTGGGTGACGGAGGATACGCAAACACTCACTTCTTGTTCACGCCTTTAACGAATCCTTCAACCGAATCCGAAAGGTCGTACCAAGACACGCACATTTTAATGTGTAATGCTGTTGAGCGATGCGTAGGAGTCTGGAAGAGACGGTTTCCATGTTTGGCTAAAGGAATGGAAATAAATATAAATACGGTCCTAGAAGTAATTGTAGCCTGCGTGGGCCTCCATATAGCAATCCCAGTGCGCAACATTCTATCACGCGTTTTAACTAAAACGCAAGACGAGAATACTAATCGTTTTAAAACTGGTTCCATACTCTAGAGCATGGTTCTATCCCCAGTTTTGGTTTTATCTGAAACGCGTTTTAAAACCGAGACGAGAATACGGGGGTAAAAGTATTAAAGGACGATTTGGAGGATATGATACCCCTGAATCGTCAGTTTTTGAGGTTTTGAGTTGGGGTTTTAGCCCCGTAGCTCCCAAACAAGAGCTCTGATCTCAAAATGGTCTTCCAGAGGTCCCCTCAACTTTTTAAGACGCTTTAGATGGTGACTCACACAGCTCACACAGCTCTCTCACACGCAAGCAAACACACCCTCGGCCTTGAAGCCCACTTACCTGCACTCCTAGGTGCTCCAACGATGTTCCGGATTCCAACGTTGAGGCGAGCCTAGAGACTGACCTTCTTTCGTCGAAGTCTCTAGGCTTCTTGCGTGCCTTGGTCATCAAGGGAGCTACTCGAGGCTGAATTTGTGTCGAGCCTCGAGCTTTCCTCTTCCCTTTGAATCGTCTTCCCGACTTGCTCACGTCCGAGCTGGATGCCTGAAAATCGAACAAGAGATTAGTAATTTGAAATTAAGGAATTTTAGTGGGTCTTATGAGTTATTCACCAATTATGAGTTACTCGCCAATTGTAATTGTCCCCTCAACTTTTTAAGACGCTTTAGATGGTGACTCACACAGCTCACACAGCTCTCTCACACGCAAGCAAACACACCCTCGGCCTTGAAGCCCACTTACCTGCACTCCTAGGTGCTCCAACGATGTTCCGGATTCCAACGTTGAGGCGAGCCTAGAGACTGACCTTCTTTCGTCGAAGTCTCTAGGCTTCTTGCGTGCCTTGGTCATCAAGGGAGCTACTCGAGGCTGAATTTGTGTCGAGCCTCGAGCTTTCCTCTTCCCTTTGAATCGTCTTCCCGACTTGCTCACGTCCGAGCTGGATGCCTGAAAATCGAACAAGAGATTAGTAATTTGAAATTAAGGAATTTTAGTGGGTCTTATGAGTTATTCACCAATTATGAGTTACTCGCCAATTGTAATTAGGCTCTGGCCGCATGTGGGGTCGGTCGATTGGACCCTCAAGGGCAATTTTGAGTCGTCTCAAAAATTTTTTTGAATTTTCAGACATTTTAATGAATCTGGTGGCCACTCCAGAGGCCCTCGCGAAAGCCAAATCAAACTTTTTCGCTATGGTAGTACCACATGGAATTCCAAATGTGATTGGGTTGATTGATTGCACCCATGTAAAAATTAACTCCCCTCCGAGAGACATTGGAGAAATTTTTCGAAATCGCAAGGGCTTTCCATCGACGTTCAAATTATATGCAGTAGAGACCTCAAAATTTTAGATGTCGTGGCAAGATGGTATGGGAGCACGCACGACTCCTACATTTTCGATATGTCTCTTGTGAAAGCACAATTCCTAAATGGAAAATTTGGATCAGGAATTTTATTGGGTGACGGAGGATACGCAAACACTCACTTCTTGTTCACGCCTTTAACGAATCCTTCAACCGAATCCGAAAGGTCGTACCAAGACACGCACATTTTAATGTGTAATGCTGTTGAGCGATGCGTAGGAGTCTGGAAGAGACGGTTTCCATGTTTGGCTAAAGGAATGGAAATAAATATAAATACGGTCCTAGAAGTAATTGTAGCCTGCGTGGGCCTCCATATAGCAATCCCAGTGCGCAACATTCTATCACGCGTTTTAACTAAAACGCAAGACGAGAATACTAATCGTTTTAAAACTGGTTCCATACTCTAGAGCATGGTTCTATCCCCAGTTTTGGTTTTATCTGAAACGCGTTTTAAAACCGAGACGAGAATACGGGGGTAAAAGAATTAAAGGACGATTTGGAGGATATGATACCCCTGAATCGTCAGTTTTTGAGGTTTTGAGTTGGGGTTTTAGCCCCGTAGCTCCCAAACAAGAGCTCTGATCTCAAAATGGTCTTCCAGAGGTCCCCTCAACTTTTTAAGACGCTTTAGATGGTGACTCACACAGCTCACACAGCTCTCTCACACGCAAGCAAACACACCCTCGGCCTTGAAGCCCACTTACCCTGCACTCCTAGGTGCTCCAACGATGTTCCGGATTCCAACGTTGAGGCGAGCCTAGAGACTGACCTTCTTTCGTCGAAGTCTCTAGGCTTCTTGCGTGCCTTGGTCATCAAGGGAGCTACTCGAGGCTGAATTTGTGTCGAGCCTCGAGCTTTCCTCTTCCCTTTGAATCGTCTTCCCGACTTGCTCACGTCCGAGCTGGATGCCTGAAAATCGAACAAGAGATTAGTAATTTGAAATTAAGGAATTTTAGTGGGTCTTATGAGTTATTCACCAATTATGAGTTACTCGCCAATTGTAATTGTCCCCCTCAACTTTTTAAGACGCTTTAGATGGTGACTCACACAGCTCACACAGCTCTCTCACACGCAAGCAAACACACCCTCGGCCTTGAAGCCCACTTACCTGCACTCCTAGGTGCTCCAACGATGTTCCGGATTCCAACGTTGAGGCGAGCCTAGAGACTGACCTTCTTTCGTCGAAGTCTCTAGGCTTCTTGCGTGCCTTGGTCATCAAGGGAGCTACTCGAGGCTGAATTTGTGTCGAGCCTCGAGCTTTCCTCTTCCCTTTGAATCGTCTTCCCGACTTGCTCACGTCCGAGCAGCTGGATGCCTGAAAATCGAACAAGAGATTAGTAATTTGAAATTAAGGAATTTTAGTGGGTCTTATGAGTTATTCACCAATTATGAGTTACTCGCCAATTGTAATTGTCCCCTCAACTTTTTAAGACGCTTTAGATGGTGACTCACACAGCTCACACAGCTCTCTCACACGCAAGCAAACACACCCTCGGCCTTGAAGCCCACTTACCTGCACTCCTAGGTGCTCCAACGATGTTCCGGATTCCAACGTTGAGGCGAGCCTAGAGACTGACCTTCTTTCGTCGAAGTCTCTAGGCTTCTTGCGTGCCTTGGTCATCAAGGGAGCTACTCGAGGCTGAATTTGTGTCGAGCCTCGAGCTTTCCTCTTCCCTTTGAATCGTCTTCCCGACTTGCTCACGTCCGAGCTGGATGCCTGAAAATCGAACAAGAGATTAGTAATTTGAAATTAAGGAATTTTAGTGGGTCTTATGAGTTATTCACCAATTATGAGTTACTCGCCAATTGTAATTGTCCCCTCAACTTTTTAAGACGCTTTAGATGGTGACTCACACAGCTCACACAGCTCTCTCACACGCAAGCAAACACACCCTCGGCCTTGAAGCCCACTTACCTGCACTCCTAGGTGCTCCAACGATGTTCCGGATTCCAACGTTGAGGCGAGCCTAGAGACTGACCTTCTTTCGTCGAAGTCTCTAGGCTTCTTGCGTGCCTTGGTCATCAAGGGAGCTACTCGAGGCTGAATTTGTGTCGAGCCTCGAGCTTTCCTCTTCCCTTTGAATCGTCTTCCCGACTTGCTCACGTCCGAGCTGGATGCCTGAAAATCGAACAAGAGATTAGTAATTTGAAATTAAGGAATTTTAGTGGGTCTTATGAGTTATTCACCAATTATGAGTTACTCGCCAATTGTAATTGTCCCCTCAACTTTTTAAGACGCTTTAGATGGTGACTCACACAGCTCACACAGCTCTCTCACACGCAAGCAAACACACCCTCGGCCTTGAAGCCCACTTACCTGCACTCCTAGGTGCTCCAACGATGTTCCGGATTCCAACGTTGAGGCGAGCCTAGAGACTGACCTTCTTTCGTCGAAGTCTCTAGGCTTCTTGCGTGCCTTGGTCATCAAGGGAGCTACTCGAGGCTGAATTTGTGTCGAGCCTCGAGCTTTCCTCTTCCCTTTGAATCGTCTTCCCGACTTGCTCACGTCCGAGCTGGATGCCTGAAAATCGAACAAGAGATTAGTAATTTGAAATTAAGGAATTTTAGTGGGTCTTATGAGTTATTCACCAATTATGAGTTACTCGCCAATTGTAATTGTCCCCTCAACTTTTTAAGACGCTTTAGATGGTGACTCACACAGCTCACACAGCTCTCTCACACGCAAGCAAACACACCCTCGGCCTTGAAGCCCACTTACCTGCACTCCTAGGTGCTCCAACGATGTTCCGGATTCCAACGTTGAGGCGAGCCTAGAGACTGACCTTCTTTCGTCGAAGTCTCTAGGCTTCTTGCGTGCCTTGGTCATCAAGGGAGCTACTCGAGGCTGAATTTGTGTCGAGCCTCGAGCTTTCCTCTTCCCTTTGAATCGTCTTCCCGACTTGCTCACGTCCGAGCTGGATGCCTGAAAATCGAACAAGAGATTAGTAATTTGAAATTAAGGAATTTTAGTGGGTCTTATGAGTTATTCACCAATTATGAGTTACTCGCCAATTGTAATTGTCCCCTCAACTTTTTAAGACGCTTTAGATGGTGACTCACACAGCTCACACAGCTCTCTCACACGCAAGCAAACACACCCTCGGCCTTGAAGCCCACTTACCTGCACTCCTAGGTGCTCCAACGATGTTCCGGATTCCAACGTTGAGGCGAGCCTAGAGACTGACCTTCTTTCGTCGAAGTCTCTAGGCTTCTTGCGTGCCTTGGTCATCAAGGGAGCTACTCGAGGCTGAATTTGTGTCGAGCCTCGAGCTTTCCTCTTCCCTTTGAATCGTCTTCCCGACTTGCTCACGTCCGAGCTGGATGCCTGAAAATCGAACAAGAGATTAGTAATTTGAAATTAAGGAATTTTAGTGGGTCTTATGAGTTATTCACCAATTATGAGTTACTCGCCAATTGTAATTGTCCCCTCAACTTTTTAAGACGCTTTAGATGGTGACTCACACAGCTCACACAGCTCTCTCACACGCAAGCAAACACACCCTCGGCCTTGAAGCCCACTTACCTGCACTCCTAGGTGCTCCAACGATGTTCCGGATTCCAACGTTGAGGCGAGCCTAGAGACTGACCTTCTTTCGTCGAAGTCTCTAGGCTTCTTGCGTGCCTTGGTCATCAAGGGAGCTACTCGAGGCTGAATTTGTGTCGAGCCTCGAGCTTTCCTCTTCCCTTTGAATCGTCTTCCCGACTTGCTCACGTCCGAGCTGGATGCCTGAAAATCGAACAAGAGATTAGTAATTTGAAATTAAGGAATTTTAGTGGGTCTTATGAGTTATTCACCAATTATGAGTTACTCGCCAATTGTAATTGTCCCCTCAACTTTTTAAGACGCTTTAGATGGTGACTCACACAGCTCACACAGCTCTCTCACACGCAAGCAAACACACCCTCGGCCTTGAAGCCCACTTACCTGCACTCCTAGGTGCTCCAACGATGTTCCGGATTCCAACGTTGAGGCGAGCCTAGAGACTGACCTTCTTTCGTCGAAGTCTCTAGGCTTCTTGCGTGCCTTGGTCATCAAGGGAGCTACTCGAGGCTGAATTTGTGTCGAGCCTCGAGCTTTCCTCTTCCCTTTGAATCGTCTTCCCGACTTGCTCACGTCCGAGCTGGATGCCTGAAAATCGAACAAGAGATTAGTAATTTGAAATTAAGGAATTTTAGTGGGTCTTATGAGTTATTCACCAATTATGAGTTACTCGCCAATTGTAATTGTCCCCTCAACTTTTAAGACGCTTTAGATGGTGACTCACACAGCTCACACAGCTCTCTCACACGCAAGCAAACACACCCTCGGCCTTGAAGCCCACTTACCTGCACTCCTAGGTGCTCCAACGATGTTCCGGATTCCAACGTTGAGGCGAGCCTAGAGACTGACCTTCTTTCGTCGAAGTCTCTAGGCTTCTTGCGTGCCTTGGTCATCAAGGGAGCTACTCGAGGCTGAATTTGTGTCGAGCCTCGAGCTTTCCTCTTCCCTTTGAATCGTCTTCCCGACTTGCTCACGTCCGAGCTGGATGCCTGAAAATCGAACAAGAGATTAGTAATTTGAAATTAAGGAATTTTAGTGGGTCTTATGAGTTATTCACCAATTATGAGTTACTCGCCAATTGTAATTGTCCCCTCAACTTTTTAAGACGCTTTAGATGGTGACTCACACAGCTCACACAGCTCTCTCACACGCAAGCAAACACACCCTCGGCCTTGAAGCCCACTTACCTGCACTCCTAGGTGCTCCAACGATGTTCCGGATTCCAACGTTGAGGCGAGCCTAGAGACTGACCTTCTTTCGTCGAAGTCTCTAGGCTTCTTGCGTGCCTTGGTCATCAAGGGAGCTACTCGAGGCTGAATTTGTGTCGAGCCTCGAGCTTTCCTCTTCCCTTTGAGTCGTCTTCCCGACTTGCTCACGTCCGAGCTGGATGCCTGAAAATCGAACAAGAGATTAGTAATTTGAAATTAAGGAATTTTAGTGGGTCTTATGAGTTATTCACCAATTATGAGTTACTCGCCAATTGTAATTGTCCCCTCAACTTTTAAGACGCTTTAGATGGTGACTCACACAGCTCACACAGCTCTCTCACACGCAAGCAAACACACCCTCGGCCTTGAAGCCCACTTACCTGCACTCCTAGGTGCTCCAACGATGTTCCGGATTCCAACGTTGAGGCGAGCCTAGAGACTGACCTTCTTTCGTCGAAGTCTCTAGGCTTCTTGCGTGCCTTGGTCATCAAGGGAGCTACTCGAGGCTGAATTTGTGTCGAGCCTCGAGCTTTCCTCTTCCCTTTGAATCGTCTTCCCGACTTGCTCACGTCCGAGCTGGATGCCTGAAAATCGAACAAGAGATTAGTAATTTGAAATTAAGGAATTTTAGTGGGTCTTATGAGTTATTCACCAATTATGAGTTACTCGCCAATTGTAATTGTCCCCTCAACTTTTTAAGACGCTTTAGATGGTGACTCACACAGCTCACACAGCTCTCTCACACGCAAGCAAACACACCCTCGGCCTTGAAGCCCACTTACCTGCACTCCTAGGTGCTCCAACGATGTTCCGGATTCCAACGTTGAGGCGAGCCTAGAGACTGACCTTCTTTCGTCGAAGTCTCTAGGCTTCTTGCGTGCCTTGGTCATCAAGGGAGCTACTCGAGGCTGAATTTGTGTCGAGCCTCGAGCTTTCCTCTTCCCTTTGAGTCGTCTTCCCGACTTGCTCACGTCCGAGCTGGATGCCTGAAAATCGAAAAAGAGATTAGTAATTTGAAATTAAGGAATTTTAGTGGGTCTTATGAGTTATTCACCAATTATGAGTTACTCGCCAATTGTAATTAGGCTCTGGCCGCATGTGGGGTCGGTCGATTGGACCCTCAAGGGCAATTTTGAGTTGTCTCAAAAAAAATTTTTTGAATTTTCAGACATTTTGATGAATCTGGTGGCCACTCCAGAGGCCCTCGCGAAAGCCAAATCAGACTTTTTCGCTATGGTAGTACCACATGGAATTCCAAATGTGATTGGGTTGATTGATTGCACCCATGTAAAAATTAACTCCCCTCCGAGAGACATTGGAGAAATTTTTCGAAATCGCAAGGGCTTTTTTCCATCAACGTTCAAATTATATGCAGTAGAGACCTCAAAATTTTAGATGTCGTGGCAAGATGGTATGGGAGCACGCACGACTCCTACATTTTCGATGTCTCTTGTGAAAGCACAATTCCTAAATGGAAAATTTGGATCAGGAATTTTATTGGGTGACGGAGGATACGCAAACACTCACTTCTTGTTCACGCCTTTAACGAATCCTTCAACCGAATCCGAAAGGTCGTACCAAGACACGCACATTTTAATGCGTAATGCTGTTGAGCGATGCGTTGGAGTCTGGAAGAGACAGAGACGGTTTCCATGTTTGGCTAAAGGAATGGAAATAAATATAAATACGGTCCTAGAAGTAATTGTAGCCTGCGTGGGCCTCCATATAGCAATCCCAGTGCGCAACATTCTATCACGCGTTTTAACTAAAACGCAAGACGAGAATACTAATCGTTTTAAAACTGGTTCCATACTCTAGAGCATGGTTCTATCCCCAGTTTTGGTTTTATCTGAAACGCGTTTTAAAACCGAGACGAGAATACGGGGGTAAAAGTATTAAAGGACGATTTGGAGGATATGATACCCCTGAATCGTCAGTTTTTGAGGTTTTGAGTTGGGGTTTTAGCCCCGTAGCTCCCAAACAAGAGCTCTGATCTCAAAATGGTCTTCCAGAGGTCCCCTCAACTTTTTAAGACGCTTTAGATGGTGACTCACACAGCTCACACAGCTCTCTCACACGCAAGCAAACACACCCTCGGCCTTGAAGCCCACTTACCTGCACTCCTAGGTGCTCCAACGATGTTCCGGATTCCAACGTTGAGGCGAGCCTAGAGACTGACCTTCTTTCGTCGAAGTCTCTAGGCTTCTTGCGTGCCTTGGTCATCAAGGGAGCTACTCGAGGCTGAATTTGTGTCGAGCCTCGAGCTTTCCTCTTCCCTTTGAATCGTCTTCCCGACTTGCTCACGTCCGAGCTGGATGCCTGAAAATCGAACAAGAGATTAGTAATTTGAAATTAAGGAATTTTAGTGGGTCTTATGAGTTATTCACCAATTATGAGTTACTCGCCAATTGTAATTGTCCCCTCAACTTTTTAAGACGCTTTAGATGGTGACTCACACAGCTCACACAGCTCTCTCACACGCAAGCAAACACACCCTCGGCCTTGAAGCCCACTTACCTGCACTCCTAGGTGCTCCAACGATGTTCCGGATTCCAACGTTGAGGCGAGCCTAGAGACTGACCTTCTTTCGTCGAAGTCTCTAGGCTTCTTGCGTGCCTTGGTCATCAAGGGAGCTACTCGAGGCTGAATTTGTGTCGAGCCTCGAGCTTTCCTCTTCCCTTTGAATCGTCTTCCCGACTTGCTCACGTCCGAGCTGGATGCCTGAAAATCGAACAAGAGATTAGTAATTTGAAATTAAGGAATTTTAGTGGGTCTTATGAGTTATTCACCAATTATGAGTTACTCGCCAATTGTAATTAGGCTCTGGCCGCATGTAAGGTCGGTCGATTGGACCCTCAAGGGCAATTTTGAGTCGTCTCAAAAATTTTTTTGAATTTTCAGACATTTTAATGAATCTGGTGGCCACTCCAGAGGCCCTCGCGAAAGCCAAATCAAACTTTTTCGCTATGGTAGTACCACATGGAATTCCAAATGTGATTGGGTTGATTGATTGCACCCATGTAAAAATTAACTCCCCTCCGAGAGACATTGGAGAAATTTTTCGAAATCGCAAGGGCTTTCCATCGACGTTCAAATTATATGCAGTAGAGACCTCAAAATTTTAGATGTCGTGGCAAGATGGTATGGGAGCACGCACGACTCCTACATTTTCGATATGTCTCTTGTGAAAGCACAATTCCTAAATGGAAAATTTGGATCAGGAATTTTATTGGGTGACGGAGGATACGCAAACACTCACTTCTTGTTCACGCCTTTAACGAATCCTTCAACCGAATCCGAAAGGTCGTACCAAGACACGCACATTTTAATGTGTAATGCTGTTGAGCGATGCGTAGGAGTCTGGAAGAGACGGTTTCCATGTTTGGCTAAAGGAATGGAAATAAATATAAATACGGTCCTAGAAGTAATTGTAGCCTGCGTGGGCCTCCATATAGCAATCCCAGTGCGCAACATTCTATCACGCGTTTTAACTAAAACGCAAGACGAGAATACTAATCGTTTTAAAACTGGTTCCATACTCTAGAGCATGGTTCTATCCCCAGTTTTGGTTTTATCTGAAACGCGTTTTAAAACCGAGACGAGAATACGGGGGTAAAAGTATTAAAGGACGATTTGGAGGATATGATACCCCTGAATCGTCAGTTTTTGAGGTTTTGAGTTGGGGTTTTAGCCCCGTAGCTCCCAAACAAGAGCTCTGATCTCAAAATGGTCTTCCAGAGGTCCCCTCAACTTTTTAAGACGCTTTAGATGGTGACTCACACAGCTCACACAGCTCTCTCACACGCAAGCAAACACACCCTCGGCCTTGAAGCCCACTTACCTGCACTCCTAGGTGCTCCAACGATGTTCCGGATTCCAACGTTGAGGCGAGCCTAGAGACTGACCTTCTTTCGTCGAAGTCTCTAGGCTTCTTGCGTGCCTTGGTCATCAAGGGAGCTACTCGAGGCTGAATTTGTGTCGAGCCTCGAGCTTTCCTCTTCCCTTTGAATCGTCTTCCCGACTTGCTCACGTCCGAGCTGGATGCCTGAAAATCGAACAAGAGATTAGTAATTTGAAATTAAGGAATTTTAGTGGGTCTTATGAGTTATTCACCAATTATGAGTTACTCGCCAATTGTAATTGTCCCCTCAACTTTTTAAGACGCTTTAGATGGTGACTCACACAGCTCACACAGCTCTCTCACACGCAAGCAAACACACCCTCGGCCTTGAAGCCCACTTACCTGCACTCCTAGGTGCTCCAACGATGTTCCGGATTCCAACGTTGAGGCGAGCCTAGAGACTGACCTTCTTTCGTCGAAGTCTCTAGGCTTCTTGCGTGCCTTGGTCATCAAGGGAGCTACTCGAGGCTGAATTTGTGTCGAGCCTCGAGCTTTCCTCTTCCCTTTGAATCGTCTTCCCGACTTGCTCACGTCCGAGCTGGATGCCTGAAAATCGAACAAGAGATTAGTAATTTGAAATTAAGGAATTTTAGTGGGTCTTATGAGTTATTCACCAATTATGAGTTACTCGCCAATTGTAATTGTCCCCTCAACTTTTTAAGACGCTTTAGATGGTGACTCACACAGCTCACACAGCTCTCTCACACGCAAGCAAACACACCCTCGGCCTTGAAGCCCACTTACCTGCACTCCTAGGTGCTCCAACGATGTTCCGGATTCCAACGTTGAGGCGAGCCTAGAGACTGACCTTCTTTCGTCGAAGTCTCTAGGCTTCTTGCGTGCCTTGGTCATCAAGGGAGCTACTCGAGGCTGAATTTGTGTCGAGCCTCGAGCTTTCCTCTTCCCTTTGAATCGTCTTCCCGACTTGCTCACGTCCGAGCTGGATGCCTGAAAATCGAACAAGAGATTAGTAATTTGAAATTAAGGAATTTTAGTGGGTCTTATGAGTTATTCACCAATTATGAGTTACTCGCCAATTGTAATTGTCCCCTCAACTTTTTAAGACGCTTTAGATGGTGACTCACACAGCTCACACAGCTCTCTCACACGCAAGCAAACACACCCTCAGCCTTGAAGCCCACTTACCTGCACTCCTAGGTGCTCCAACGATGTTCCGGATTCCAACGTTGAGGCGAGCCTAGAGACTGACCTTCTTTCGTCGAAGTCTCTAGGCTTCTTGCGTGCCTTGGTCATCAAGGGAGCTACTCGAGGCTGAATTTGTGTCGAGCCTCGAGCTTTCCTCTTCCCTTTGAATCGTCTTCCCGACTTGCTCACGTCCGAGCTGGATGCCTGAAAATCGAACAAGAGATTAGTAATTTGAAATTAAGGAATTTTAGTGGGTCTTATGAGT
>CAWVOI010000068.1:0-49673 GCA_963930915.1 Forcipomyia taiwana
AGCAGTGTATCAACGCAGAGTACTTGGGTCTTATGAGTTATTCACCAATTATGAGTTACTCGCCAATTGTAATTGTCCCCTCAACTTTTTAAGACGCTTTAGATGGTGACTCACACAGCTCACACAGCTCTCTCACACGCAAGCAAACACACCCTCGGCCTTGAAGCCCACTTACCTGCACTCCTAGGTGCTCCAACGATGTTCCGGATTCCAACGTTGAGGCGAGCCTAGAGACTGACCTTCTTTCGGTCGAAGTCTCTAGGCTTCTTGCGTGCCTTGGTCATCAAGGGAGCTACTCGAGGCTGAATTTGTGTCGAGCTCGAGCTTTCCTCTTCCCTTTGAATCGTCTTCCCGACTTGCTCACGTCCGAGCTGGATGCCTGAAAATCGAACAAGAGATTAGTAATTTGAAATTAAGGAATTTTAGTGGGTCTTATGAGTTATTCACCAATTATGAGTTACTCGCCAATTGTAATTGTCCCCTCAACTTTTTAAGACGCTTTAGATGGTGACTCACACAGCTCACACAGCTCTCTCACACGCAAGCAAACACACCCTCGGCCTTGAAGCCCACTTACCTGCACTCCTAGGTGCTCCAACGATGTTCCGGATTCCAACGTTGAGGCGAGCCTAGAGACTGACCTTCTTCGTCGAAGTCTCTAGGCTTCTTGCGTGCCTTGGTCATCAAGGGAGCTACTCGAGGCTGAATTTGTGTCGAGCCTCGAGCTTTCCTCTTCCCTTTGAATCGTCTTCCCGACTTGCTCACGTCCGAGCTGGATGCCTGAAAATCGAACAAGAGATTAGTAATTTGAAATTAAGGAATTTTAGTGGGTCTTATGAGTTATTCACCAATTATGAGTTACTCGCCAATTGTAATTGTCCCCTCAACTTTTAAGACGCTTTAGATGGTGACTCACACAGCACACAGCTCTCTCACACGCAAGCAAACACACCCTCGGCCTTGAAGCCCACTTACCTGCACTCCTAGGTGCTCCAACGATGTTCCGGATTCCAACGTTGAGGCGAGCCTAGAGACTGACCTTCTTTCGTCGAAGTCTCTAGGCTTCTTGCGTGCCTTGGTCATCAAGGGAGCTACTCGAGGCTGAATTTGTGTCGAGCCTCGAGCTTTCCTCTTCCCTTTGAATCGTCTTCCCGACTTGCTCACGTCCGAGCTGGATGCCTGAAAATCGAACAAGAGATTAGTAATTTGAAATTAAGGAATTTTAGTGGGTCTTATGAGTTATTCACCAATTATGAGTTACTCGCCAATTGTAATTGTCCCCTCAACTTTTTAAGACGCTTTAGATGGTGACTCACACAGCTCACACAGCTCTCTCACACGCAAGCAAACACACCCTCGGCCTTGAAGCCCACTTACCTGCACTCCTAGGTGCTCCAACGATGTTCCGGATTCCAACGTTGAGGCGAGCCTAGAGACTGACCTTCTTTCGTCGAAGTCTCTAGGCTTCTTGCGTGCCTTGGTCATCAAGGGAGCTACTCGAGGCTGAATTTGTGTCGAGCCTCGAGCTTTCCTCTTCCCTTTGAATCGTCTTCCCGACTTGCTCACGTCCGAGCTGGATGCCTGAAAATCGAACAAGAGATTAGTAATTTGAAATTAAGGAATTTTAGTGGGTCTTATGAGTTATTCACCAATTATGAGTTACTCGCCAATTGTAATTGTCCCCTCAACTTTTTAAGACGCTTTAGATGGTGACTCACACAGCTCACACAGCTCTCTCACACGCAAGCAAACACACCCTCGGCCTTGAAGCCCACTTACCTGCACTCCTAGGTGCTCCAACGATGTTCCGGATTCCAACGTTGAGGCGAGCCTAGAGACTGACCTTCTTTCGTCGAAGTCTCTAGGCTTCTTGCGTGCCTTGGTCATCAAGGGAGCTACTCGAGGCTGAATTTGTGTCGAGCCTCGAGCTTTCCTCTTCCCTTTGAATCGTCTTCCCGACTTGCTCACGTCCGAGCTGGATGCCTGAAAATCGAACAAGAGATTAGTAATTTGAAATTAAGGAATTTTAGTGGGTCTTATGAGTTATTCACCAATTATGAGTTACTCGCCAATTGTAATTGTCCCCTCAACTTTTTAAGACGCTTTAGATGGTGACTCACAAAGCTCACACAGCTCTCTCACACGCAAGCAAACACACCCTCGGCCTTGAAGCCCACTTACCTGCACTCCTAGGTGCTCCAACGATGTTCCGGATTCCAACGTTGAGGCGAGCCTAGAGACTGACCTTCTTTCGTCGAAGTCTCTAGGCTTCTTGCGTGCCTTGGTCATCAAGGGAGCTACTCGAGGCTGAATTTGTGTCGAGCCTCGAGCTTTCCTCTTCCCTTTGAATCGTCTTCCCGACTTGCTCACGTCCGAGCTGGATGCCTGAAAATCGAACAAGAGATTAGTAATTTGAAATTAAGGAATTTTAGTGGGTCTTATGAGTTATTCACCAATTATGAGTTACTCGCCAATTGTAATTGTCCCCTCAACTTTTTAAGACGCTTTAGATGGTGACTCACACAGCTCACACAGCTCTCTCACACGCAAGCAAACACACCCTCGGCCTTGAAGCCCACTTACCTGCACTCCTAGGTGCTCCAACGATGTTCCGGATTCCAACGTTGAGGCGAGCCTAGAGACTGACCTTCTTTCGTCGAAGTCTCTAGGCTTCTTGCGTGCCTTGGTCATCAAGGGAGCTACTCGAGGCTGAATTTGTGTCGAGCCTCGAGCTTTCCTCTTCCCTTTGAATCGTCTTCCCGACTTGCTCACGTCCGAGCTGGATGCCTGAAAATCGAACAAGAGATTAGTAATTTGAAATTAAGGAATTTTAGTGGGTCTTATGAGTTATTCACCAATTATGAGTTACTCGCCAATTGTAATTGTCCCCTCAACTTTTTAAGACGCTTTAGATGGTGACTCACACAGCTCACACAGCTCTCTCACACGCAAGCAAACACACCCTCGGCCTTGAAGCCCACTTACCTGCACTCCTAGGTGCTCCAACGATGTTCCGGATTCCAACGTTGAGGCGAGCCTAGAGACTGACCTTCTTTCGTCGAAGTCTCTAGGCTTCTTGCGTGCCTTGGTCATCAAGGGAGCTACTCGAGGCTGAATTTGTGTCGAGCCTCGAGCTTTCCTCTTCCCTTTGAATCGTCTTCCCGACTTGCTCACGTCCGAGCTGGATGCCTGAAAATCGAACAAGAGATTAGTAATTTGAAATTAAGGAATTTTAGTGGGTCTTATGAGTTATTCACCAATTATGAGTTACTCGCCAATTGTAATTGTCCCCTCAACTTTTTAAGACGCTTTAGATGGTGACTCACACAGCTCACACAGCTCTCTCACACGCAAGCAAACACACCCTCGGCCTTGAAGCCCACTTACCTGCACTCCTAGGTGCTCCAACGATGTTCCGGATTCCAACGTTGAGGCGAGCCTAGAGACTGACCTTCTTTCGTCGAAGTCTCTAGGCTTCTTGCGTGCCTTGGTCATCAAGGGAGCTACTCGAGGCTGAATTTGTGTCGAGCCTCGAGCTTTCCTCTTCCCTTTGAATCGTCTTCCCGACTTGCTCACGTCCGAGCTGGATGCCTGAAAATCGAACAAGAGATTAGTAATTTGAAATTAAGGAATTTTAGTGGGTCTTATGAGTTATTCACCAATTATGAGTTACTCGCCAATTGTAATTAGGCTCTGGCCGCATGTGGGGTCGGTGGATTCGACCCTCATGGGCAACTTTGAGTTGTCTCAAAAAAAATTTTTTGAATTTTCAGACATTTTGATGAATCTGGTGGCCACTCCAGAGGCCCTCGCGAAAGCCAAATCAGACTTTTTCGCTATGGTAGTACCACATGGAATTCCAAATGTGATTGGGTTGATTGATTGCACCCATGTAAAAATTAACTCCCCTAGGAGAGACATTGGAGAAATTTTTCGAAATCGCAATGGCTTTTTTCCATCAACGTTCAAATTATATGCAGTAGAGACCTCAAAATTTTAGATGTCGTGGCAAGATGGTATGGGAGCACGCACGACTCCGACATTTTCGATATGTCTCTTGTGAAAGCACAATTCCTAAATGGAAAATTTGGATCAGGAATTTTATTGGGTGACGGAGGATACGCAAACACTCACTTCTTGTTTACGCCTTTAACGAATCCTTCAACCGAATCCGAAAGGTCGTACCAAGACACGCACATTTTAATGCGTAATGCTGTTGAGCGATGCGTTGGAGTCTGGAAGAGACAGAGACGGTTTCCATGTTTGGCTAAAGGAATGGAAATAAATATAAATACGGTCCTAGAAGTAATCGTAGCCTGCGTGGTCCTCCATTATATAGCAATCCCAGTGCGCAACATTCTATCACGCGTTTTAACTAAAACGCAAGACGAGAATACCAATCGTTTTAAAACTGGTTTTATCCCGTTTTGGTTTTATCGGAAACGCGTTTTAAAACCGAGACGAGAATACGGGGGTAAAAGTATTAAAGGACGATTTGGAGGATATGATACCCCTGAATCGTCAGTTTTTGAGGTTTTGAGTTGGGGTTTTAGCCCCGTAGCTCCCAAACAAGAGCTCTGATCTCAAAATGGTCTTCCAGAGGTCCCCTCAACTTTTTAAGACGCTTTAGATGGTGACTCACACAGCTCACACAGCTCTCTCACACGCAAGCAAACACACCCTCGGCCTTGAAGCCCACTTACCTGCACTCCTAGGTGCTCCAACGATGTTCCGGATTCCAACGTTGAGGCGAGCCTAGAGACTGACCTTCTTTCGTCGAAGTCTCTAGGCTTCTTGCGTGCCTTGGTCATCAAGGGAGCTACTCGAGGCTGAATTTGTGTCGAGCCTCGAGCTTTCCTCTTCCCTTTGAATCGTCTTCCCGACTTGCTCACGTCCGAGCTGGATGCCTGAAAATCGAACAAGAGATTAGTAATTTGAAATTAAGGAATTTTAGTGGGTCTTATGAGTTATTCACCAATTATGAGTTACTCGCCAATTGTAATTGTCCCCTCAACTTTTTAAGACGCTTTAGATGGTGACTCACACAGCTCACACAGCTCTCTCACACGCAAGCAAACACACCCTCGGCCTTGAAGCCCACTTACCTGCACTCCTAGGTGCTCCAACGATGTTCCGGATTCCAACGTTGAGGCGAGCCTAGAGACTGACCTTCTTTCGTCGAAGTCTCTAGGCTTCTTGCGTGCCTTGGTCATCAAGGGAGCTACTCGAGGCTGAATTTGTGTCGAGCCTCGAGCTTTCCTCTTCCCTTTGAATCGTCTTCCCGACTTGCTCACGTCCGAGCTGGATGCCTGAAAATCGAACAAGAGATTAGTAATTTGAAATTAAGGAATTTTAGTGGGTCTTATGAGTTATTCACCAATTATGAGTTACTCGCCAATTGTAATTGTCCCCTCAACTTTTTAAGACGCTTTAGATGGTGACTCACACAGCTCACACAGCTCTCTCACACGCAAGCAAACACACCCTCGGCCTTGAAGCCCACTTACCTGCACTCCTAGGTGCTCCAACGATGTTCCGGATTCCAACGTTGAGGCGAGCCTAGAGACTGACCTTCTTTCGTCGAAGTCTCTAGGCTTCTTGCGTGCCTTGGTCATCAAGGGAGCTACTCGAGGCTGAATTTGTGTCGAGCCTCGAGCTTTCCTCTTCCCTTTGAATCGTCTTCCCGACTTGCTCACGTCCGAGCTGGATGCCTGAAAATCGAACAAGAGATTAGTAATTTGAAATTAAGGAATTTTAGTGGGTCTTATGAGTTATTCACCAATTATGAGTTACTCGCCAATTGTAATTGTCCCCTCAACTTTTTAAGACGCTTTAGATGGTGACTCACACAGCTCACACAGCTCTCTCACACGCAAGCAAACACACCCTCGGCCTTGAAGCCCACTTACCTGCACTCCTAGGTGCTCCAACGATGTTCCGGATTCCAACGTTGAGGCGAGCCTAGAGACTGACCTTCTTTCGTCGAAGTCTCTAGGCTTCTTGCGTGCCTTGGTCATCAAGGGAGCTACTCGAGGCTGAATTTGTGTCGAGCCTCGAGCTTTCCTCTTCCCTTTGAATCGTCTTCCCGACTTGCTCACGTCCGAGCTGGATGCCTGAAAATCGAACAAGAGATTAGTAATTTGAAATTAAGGAATTTTAGTGGGTCTTATGAGTTATTCACCAATTATGAGTTACTCGCCAATTGTAATTGTCCCCTCAACTTTTTAAGACGCTTTAGATGGTGACTCACACAGCTCACACAGCTCTCTCACACGCAAGCAAACACACCCTCGGCCTTGAAGCCCACTTACCTGCACTCCTAGGTGCTCCAACGATGTTCCGGATTCCAACGTTGAGGCGAGCCTAGAGACTGACCTTCTTTCGTCGAAGTCTCTAGGCTTCTTGCGTGCCTTGGTCATCAAGGGAGCTACTCGAGGCTGAATTTGTGTCGAGCCTCGAGCTTTCCTCTTCCCTTTGAATCGTCTTCCCGACTTGCTCACGTCCGAGCTGGATGCCTGAAAATCGAACAAGAGATTAGTAATTTGAAATTAAGGAATTTTAGTGGGTCTTATGAGTTATTCACCAATTATGAGTTACTCGCCAATTGTAATTGTCCCCTCAACTTTTTAAGACGCTTTAGATGGTGACTCACAAAGCTCACACAGCTCTCTCACACGCAAGCAAACACACCCTCGGCCTTGAAGCCCACTTACCTGCACTCCTAGGTGCTCCAACGATGTTCCGGATTCCAACGTTGAGGCGAGCCTAGAGACTGACCTTCTTTCGTCGAAGTCTCTAGGCTTCTTGCGTGCCTTGGTCATCAAGGGAGCTACTCGAGGCTGAATTTGTGTCGAGCCTCGAGCTTTCCTCTTCCCTTTGAATCGTCTTCCCGACTTGCTCACGTCCGAGCTGGATGCCTGAAAATCGAACAAGAGATTAGTAATTTGAAATTAAGGAATTTTAGTGGGTCTTATGAGTTATTCACCAATTATGAGTTACTCGCCAATTGTAATTGTCCCCTCAACTTTTTAAGACGCTTTAGATGGTGACTCACACAGCTCACACAGCTCTCTCACACGCAAGCAAACACACCCTCGGCCTTGAAGCCCACTTACCTGCACTCCTAGGTGCTCCAACGATGTTCCGGATTCCAACGTTGAGGCGAGCCTAGAGACTGACCTTCTTTCGTCGAAGTCTCTAGGCTTCTTGCGTGCCTTGGTCATCAAGGGAGCTACTCGAGGCTGAATTTGTGTCGAGCCTCGAGCTTTCCTCTTCCCTTTGAATCGTCTTCCCGACTTGCTCACGTCCGAGCTGGATGCCTGAAAATCGAACAAGAGATTAGTAATTTGAAATTAAGGAATTTTAGTGGGTCTTATGAGTTATTCACCAATTATGAGTTACTCGCCAATTGTAATTGTCCCCTCAACTTTTTAAGACGCTTTAGATGGTGACTCACACAGCTCACACAGCTCTCTCACACGCAAGCAAACACACCCTCGGCCTTGAAGCCCACTTACCTGCACTCCTAGGTGCTCCAACGATGTTCCGGATTCCAACGTTGAGGCGAGCCTAGAGACTGACCTTCTTTCGTCGAAGTCTCTAGGCTTCTTGCGTGCCTTGGTCATCAAGGGAGCTACTCGAGGCTGAATTTGTGTCGAGCCTCGAGCTTTCCTCTTCCCTTTGAATCGTCTTCCCGACTTGCTCACGTCCGAGCTGGATGCCTGAAAATCGAACAAGAGATTAGTAATTTGAAATTAAGGAATTTTAGTGGGTCTTATGAGTTATTCACCAATTATGAGTTACTCGCCAATTGTAATTGTCCCCTCAACTTTTTAAGACGCTTTAGATGGTGACTCACACAGCTCACACAGCTCTCTCACACGCAAGCAAACACACCCTCGGCCTTGAAGCCCACTTACCTGCACTCCTAGGTGCTCCAACGATGTTCCGGATTCCAACGTTGAGGCGAGCCTAGAGACTGACCTTCTTTCGTCGAAGTCTCTAGGCTTCTTGCGTGCCTTGGTCATCAAGGGAGCTACTCGAGGCTGAATTTGTGTCGAGCCTCGAGCTTTCCTCTTCCCTTTGAATCGTCTTCCCGACTTGCTCACGTCCGAGCTGGATGCCTGAAAATCGAACAAGAGATTAGTAATTTGAAATTAAGGAATTTTAGTGGGTCTTATGAGTTATTCACCAATTATGAGTTACTCGCCAATTGTAATTGTCCCCTCAACTTTTTAAGACGCTTTAGATGGTGACTCACACAGCTCACACAGCTCTCTCACACGCAAGCAAACACACCCTCGGCCTTGAAGCCCACTTACCTGCACTCCTAGGTGCTCCAACGATGTTCCGGATTCCAACGTTGAGGCGAGCCTAGAGACTGACCTTCTTTCGTCGAAGTCTCTAGGCTTCTTGCGTGCCTTGGTCATCAAGGGAGCTACTCGAGGCTGAATTTGTGTCGAGCCTCGAGCTTTCCTCTTCCCTTTGAATCGTCTTCCCGACTTGCTCACGTCCGAGCTGGATGCCTGAAAATCGAACAAGAGATTAGTAATTTGAAATTAAGGAATTTTAGTGGGTCTTATGAGTTATTCACCAATTATGAGTTACTCGCCAATTGTAATTGTCCCCTCAACTTTTTAAGACGCTTTAGATGGTGACTCACACAGCTCTCTCACACGCAAGCAAACACACCCTCGGCCTTGAAGCCCACTTACCTGCACTCCTAGGTGCTCCAACGATGTTCCGGATTCCAACGTTGAGGCGAGCCTAGAGACTGACCTTCTTTCGTCGAAGTCTCTAGGCTTCTTGCGTGCCTTGGTCATCAAGGGAGCTACTCGAGGCTGAATTTGTGTCGAGCCTCGAGCTTTCCTCTTCCCTTTGAATCGTCTTCCCGACTTGCTCACGTCCGAGCTGGATGCCTGAAAATCGAACAAGAGATTAGTAATTTGAAATTAAGGAATTTTAGTGGGTCTTATGAGTTATTCACCAATTATGAGTTACTCGCCAATTGTAATTGTCCCCTCAACTTTTTAAGACGCTTTAGATGGTGACTCACACAGCTCACACAGCTCTCTCACACGCAAGCAAACACACCCTCGGCCTTGAAGCCCACTTACCTGCACTCCTAGGTGCTCCAACGATGTTCCGGATTCCAACGTTGAGGCGAGCCTAGAGACTGACCTTCTTTCGTCGAAGTCTCTAGGCTTCTTGCGTGCCTTGGTCATCAAGGGAGCTACTCGAGGCTGAATTTGTGTCGAGCCTCGAGCTTTCCTCTTCCCTTTGAATCGTCTTCCCGACTTGCTCACGTCCGAGCTGGATGCCTGAAAATCGAACAAGAGATTAGTAATTTGAAATTAAGGAATTTTAGTGGGTCTTATGAGTTATTCACCAATTATGAGTTACTCGCCAATTGTAATTGTCCCCTCAACTTTTTAAGACGCTTTAGATGGTGACTCACACAGCTCACACAGCTCTCTCACACGCAAGCAAACACACCCTCGGCCTTGAAGCCCACTTACCTGCACTCCTAGGTGCTCCAACGATGTTCCGGATTCCAACGTTGAGGCGAGCCTAGAGACTGACCTTCTTTCGTCGAAGTCTCTAGGCTTCTTGCGTGCCTTGGTCATCAAGGGAGCTACTCGAGGCTGAATTTGTGTCGAGCCTCGAGCTTTCCTCTTCCCTTTGAATCGTCTTCCCGACTTGCTCACGTCCGAGCTGGATGCCTGAAAATCGAACAAGAGATTAGTAATTTGAAATTAAGGAATTTTAGTGGGTCTTATGAGTTATTCACCAATTATGAGTTACTCGCCAATTGTAATTGTCCCCTCAACTTTTTAAGACGCTTTAGATGGTGACTCACACAGCTCTCTCACACGCAAGCAAACACACCCTCGGCCTTGAAGCCCACTTACCTGCACTCCTAGGTGCTCCAACGATGTTCCGGATTCCAACGTTGAGGCGAGCCTAGAGACTGACCTTCTTTCGTCGAAGTCTCTAGGCTTCTTGCGTGCCTTGGTCATCAAGGGAGCTACTCGAGGCTGAATTTGTGTCGAGCCTCGAGCTTTCCTCTTCCCTTTGAATCGTCTTCCCGACTTGCTCACGTCCGAGCTGGATGCCTGAAAATCGAACAAGAGATTAGTAATTTGAAATTAAGGAATTTTAGTGGGTCTTATGAGTTATTCACCAATTATGAGTTACTCGCCAATTGTAATTGTCCCCTCAACTTTTTAAGACGCTTTAGATGGTGACTCACACAGCTCACACAGCTCTCTCACACGCAAGCAAACACACCCTCGGCCTTGAAGCCCACTTACCTGCACTCCTAGGTGCTCCAACGATGTTCCGGATTCCAACGTTGAGGCGAGCCTAGAGACTGACCTTCTTTCGTCGAAGTCTCTAGGCTTCTTGCGTGCCTTGGTCATCAAGGGAGCTACTCGAGGCTGAATTTGTGTCGAGCCTCGAGCTTTCCTCTTCCCTTTGAATCGTCTTCCCGACTTGCTCACGTCCGAGCTGGATGCCTGAAAATCGAACAAGAGATTAGTAATTTGAAATTAAGGAATTTTAGTGGGTCTTATGAGTTATTCACCAATTATGAGTTACTCGCCAATTGTAATTGTCCCCTCAACTTTTTAGGACGCTTTAGATGGTGACTCACACAGCTCACACAGCTCTCTCACACGCAAGCAAACACACCCTCGGCCTTGAAGCCCACTTACCTGCACTCCTAGGTGCTCCAACGATGTTCCGGATTCCAACGTTGAGGCGAGCCTAGAGACTGACCTTCTTTCGTCGAAGTCTCTAGGCTTCTTGCGTGCCTTGGTCATCAAGGGAGCTACTCGAGGCTGAATTTGTGTCGAGCCTCGAGCTTTCCTCTTCCCTTTGAATCGTCTTCCCGACTTGCTCACGTCCGAGCTGGATGCCTGAAAATCGAACAAAAGATTAGTAATTTGAAATTAAGGAATTTTAGTGGGTCTTATGAGTTATTCACCAATTATGAGTTACTCGCCAATTGTAATTGTCCCCTCAACTTTTTAAGACGCTTTAGATGGTGACTCACACAGCTCACACAGCTCTCTCACACGCAAGCAAACACACCCTCGGCCTTGAAGCCCACTTACCTGCACTCCTAGGTGCTCCAACGATGTTCCGGATTCCAACGTTGAGGCGAGCCTAGAGACTGACCTTCTTTCGTCGAAGTCTCTAGGCTTCTTGCGTGCCTTGGTCATCAAGGGAGCTACTCGAGGCTGAATTTGTGTCGAGCCTCGAGCTTTCCTCTTCCCTTTGAATCGTCTTCCCGACTTGCTCACGTCCGAGCTGGATGCCTGAAAATCGAACAAGAGATTAGTAATTTGAAATTAAGGAATTTTAGTGGGTCTTATGAGTTATTCACCAATTATGAGTTACTCGCCAATTGTAATTGTCCCCTCAACTTTTTAAGACGCTTTAGATGGTGACTCACACAGCTCACACAGCTCTCTCACACGCAAGCAAACACACCCTCGGCCTTGAAGCCCACTTACCTGCACTCCTAGGTGCTCCAACGATGTTCCGGATTCCAACGTTGAGGCGAGCCTAGAGACTGACCTTCTTTCGTCGAAGTCTCTAGGCTTCTTGCGTGCCTTGGTCATCAAGGGAGCTACTCGAGGCTGAATTTGTGTCGAGCCTCGAGCTTTCCTCTTCCCTTTGAATCGTCTTCCCGACTTGCTCACGTCCGAGCTGGATGCCTGAAAATCGAACAAAAGATTAGTAATTTGAAATTAAGGAATTTTAGTGGGTCTTATGAGTTATTCACCAATTATGAGTTACTCGCCAATTGTAATTGTCCCCTCAACTTTTTAAGACGCTTTAGATGGTGACTCACACAGCTCACACAGCTCTCTCACACGCAAGCAAACACACCCTCGGCCTTGAAGCCCACTTACCTGCACTCCTAGGTGCTCCAACGATGTTCCGGATTCCAACGTTGAGGCGAGCCTAGAGACTGACCTTCTTTCGTCGAAGTCTCTAGGCTTCTTGCGTGCCTTGGTCATCAAGGGAGCTACTCGAGGCTGAATTTGTGTCGAGCCTCGAGCTTTCCTCTTCCCTTTGAATCGTCTTCCCGACTTGCTCACGTCCGAGCTGGATGCCTGAAAATCGAACAAGAGATTAGTAATTTGAAATTAAGGAATTTTAGTGGGTCTTATGAGTTATTCACCAATTATGAGTTACTCGCCAATTGTAATTGTCCCCTCAACTTTTTAAGACGCTTTAGATGGTGACTCACACAGCTCACACAGCTCTCTCACACGCAAGCAAACACACCCTCGGCCTTGAAGCCCACTTACCTGCACTCCTAGGTGCTCCAACGATGTTCCGGATTCCAACGTTGAGGCGAGCCTAGAGACTGACCTTCTTTCGTCGAAGTCTCTAGGCTTCTTGCGTGCCTTGGTCATCAAGGGAGCTACTCGAGGCTGAATTTGTGTCGAGCCTCGAGCTTTCCTCTTCCCTTTGAATCGTCTTCCCGACTTGCTCACGTCCGAGCTGGATGCCTGAAAATCGAACAAGAGATTAGTAATTTGAAATTAAGGAATTTTAGTGGGTCTTATGAGTTATTCACCAATTATGAGTTACTCGCCAATTGTAATTGTCCCCTCAACTTTTTAAGACGCTTTAGATGGTGACTCACACAGCTCACACAGCTCTCTCACACGCAAGCAAACACACCCTCGGCCTTGAAGCCCACTTACCTGCACTCCTAGGTGCTCCAACGATGTTCCGGATTCCAACGTTGAGGCGAGCCTAGAGACTGACCTTCTTTCGTCGAAGTCTCTAGGCTTCTTGCGTGCCTTGGTCATCAAGGGAGCTACTCGAGGCTGAATTTGTGTCGAGCCTCGAGCTTTCCTCTTCCCTTTGAATCGTCTTCCCGACTTGCTCACGTCCGAGCTGGATGCCTGAAAATCGAACAAGAGATTAGTAATTTGAAATTAAGGAATTTTAGTGGGTCTTATGAGTTATTCACCAATTATGAGTTACTCGCCAATTGTAATTGTCCCCTCAACTTTTTAAGACGCTTTAGATGGTGACTCACACAGCTCACACAGCTCTCTCACACGCAAGCAAACACACCCTCGGCCTTGAAGCCCACTTACCTGCACTCCTAGGTGCTCCAACGATGTTCCGGATTCCAACGTTGAGGCGAGCCTAGAGACTGACCTTCTTTCGTCGAAGTCTCTAGGCTTCTTGCGTGCCTTGGTCATCAAGGGAGCTACTCGAGGCTGAATTTGTGTCGAGCCTCGAGCTTTCCTCTTCCCTTTGAATCGTCTTCCCGACTTGCTCACGTCCGAGCTGGATGCCTGAAAATCGAACAAGAGATTAGTAATTTGAAATTAAGGAATTTTAGTGGGTCTTATGAGTTATTCACCAATTATGAGTTACTCGCCAATTGTAATTGTCCCCTCAACTTTTTAAGACGCTTTAGATGGTGACTCACACAGCTCACACAGCTCTCTCACACGCAAGCAAACACACCCTCGGCCTTGAAGCCCACTTACCTGCACTCCTAGGTGCTCCAACGATGTTCCGGATTCCAACGTTGAGGCGAGCCTAGAGACTGACCTTCTTTCGTCGAAGTCTCTAGGCTTCTTGCGTGCCTTGGTCATCAAGGGAGCTACTCGAGGCTGAATTTGTGTCGAGCCTCGAGCTTTCCTCTTCCCTTTGAATCGTCTTCCCGACTTGCTCACGTCCGAGCTGGATGCCTGAAAATCGAACAAGAGATTAGTAATTTGAAATTAAGGAATTTTAGTGGGTCTTATGAGTTATTCACCAATTATGAGTTACTCGCCAATTGTAATTGTCCCCTCAACTTTTTAAGACGCTTTAGATGGTGACTCACACAGCTCACACAGCTCTCTCACACGCAAGCAAACACACCCTCGGCCTTGAAGCCCACTTACCTGCACTCCTAGGTGCTCCAACGATGTTCCGGATTCCAACGTTGAGGCGAGCCTAGAGACTGACCTTCTTTCGTCGAAGTCTCTAGGCTTCTTGCGTGCCTTGGTCATCAAGGGAGCTACTCGAGGCTGAATTTGTGTCGAGCCTCGAGCTTTCCTCTTCCCTTTGAATCGTCTTCCCGACTTGCTCACGTCCGAGCTGGATGCCTGAAAATCGAACAAGAGATTAGTAATTTGAAATTAAGGAATTTTAGTGGGTCTTATGAGTTATTCACCAATTATGAGTTACTCGCCAATTGTAATTGTCCCCTCAACTTTTTAAGACGCTTTAGATGGTGACTCACACAGCTCACACAGCTCTCTCACACGCAAGCAAACACACCCTCGGCCTTGAAGCCCACTTACCTGCACTCCTAGGTGCTCCAACGATGTTCCGGATTCCAACGTTGAGGCGAGCCTAGAGACTGACCTTCTTTCGTCGAAGTCTCTAGGCTTCTTGCGTGCCTTGGTCATCAAGGGAGCTACTCGAGGCTGAATTTGTGTCGAGCCTCGAGCTTTCCTCTTCCCTTTGAATCGTCTTCCCGACTTGCTCACGTCCGAGCTGGATGCCTGAAAATCGAACAAGAGATTAGTAATTTGAAATTAAGGAATTTTAGTGGGTCTTATGAGTTATTCACCAATTATGAGTTACTCGCCAATTGTAATTAGGCTCTGGCCGCATGTGGGGTCGGTCGATTGGACCCTCAAGGGCAATTTTGAGTCGTCTCAAAAATTTTTTTGAATTTTCAGACATTTTAATGAATCTGGTGGCCACTCCAGAGGCCCTCGCGAAAGCCAAATCAAACTTTTTCGCTATGGTAGTACCACATGGAATTCCAAATGTGATTGGGTTGATTGATTGCACCCATGTAAAAATTAACTCCCCTCCGAGAGACATTGGAGAAATTTTTCGAAATCGCAAGGGCTTTCCATCGACGTTCAAATTATATGCAGTAGAGACCTCAAAATTTTAGATGTCGTGGCAAGATGGTATGGGAGCACGCACGACTCCTACATTTTCGATATGTCTCTTGTGAAAGCACAATTCCTAAATGGAAAATTTGGATCAGGAATTTTATTGGGTGACGGAGGATACGCAAACACTCACTTCTTGTTCACGCCTTTAACGAATCCTTCAACCGAATCCGAAAGGTCGTACCAAGACACGCACATTTTAATGTGTAATGCTGTTGAGCGATGCGTAGGAGTCTGGAAGAGACGGTTTCCATGTTTGGCTAAAGGAATGGAAATAAATATAAATACGGTCCTAGAAGTAATTGTAGCCTGCGTGGGCCTCCATATAGCAATCCCAGTGCGCAACATTCTATCACGCGTTTTAACTAAAACGCAAGACGAGAATACTAATCGTTTTAAAACTGGTTCCATACTCTAGAGCATGGTTCTATCCCCAGTTTTGGTTTTATCTGAAACGCGTTTTAAAACCGAGACGAGAATACGGGGGTAAAAGTATTAAAGGACGATTTGGAGGATATGATACCCCTGAATCGTCAGTTTTTGAGGTTTTGAGTTGGGGTTTTAGCCCCGTAGCTCCCAAACAAGAGCTCTGATCTCAAAATGGTCTTCCAGAGGTCCCCTCAACTTTTTAAGACGCTTTAGATGGTGACTCACACAGCTCACACAGCTCTCTCACACGCAAGCAAACACACCCTCGGCCTTGAAGCCCACTTACCTGCACTCCTAGGTGCTCCAACGATGTTCCGGATTCCAACGTTGAGGCGAGCCTAGAGACTGACCTTCTTTCGTCGAAGTCTCTAGGCTTCTTGCGTGCCTTGGTCATCAAGGGAGCTACTCGAGGCTGAATTTGTGTCGAGCCTCGAGCTTTCCTCTTCCCTTTGAATCGTCTTCCCGACTTGCTCACGTCCGAGCTGGATGCCTGAAAATCGAACAAGAGATTAGTAATTTGAAATTAAGGAATTTTAGTGGGTCTTATGAGTTATTCACCAATTATGAGTTACTCGCCAATTGTAATTGTCCCCTCAACTTTTTAAGACGCTTTAGATGGTGACTCCCACAGCTCACACAGCTCTCTCACACGCAAGCAAACACACCCTCGGCCTTGAAGCCCACTTACCTGCACTCCTAGGTGCTCCAACGATGTTCCGGATTCCAACGTTGAGGCGAGCCTAGAGACTGACCTTCTTTCGTCGAAGTCTCTAGGCTTCTTGCGTGCCTTGGTCATCAAGGGAGCTACTCGAGGCTGAATTTGTGTCGAGCCTCGAGCTTTCCTCTTCCCTTTGAATCGTCTTCCCGACTTGCTCACGTCCGAGCTGGATGCCTGAAAATCGAACAAGAGATTAGTAATTTGAAATTAAGGAATTTTAGTGGGTCTTATGAGTTATTCACCAATTATGAGTTACTCGCCAATTGTAATTGTCCCCTCAACTTTTTAAGACGCTTTAGATGGTGACTCACACAGCTCACACAGCTCTCTCACACGCAAGCAAACACACCCTCGGCCTTGAAGCCCACTTACCTGCACTCCTAGGTGCTCCAACGATGTTCCGGATTCCAACGTTGAGGCGAGCCTAGAGACTGACCTTCTTTCGTCGAAGTCTCTAGGCTTCTTGCGTGCCTTGGTCATCAAGGGAGCTACTCGAGGCTGAATTTGTGTCGAGCCTCGAGCTTTCCTCTTCCCTTTGAATCGTCTTCCCGACTTGCTCACGTCCGAGCTGGATGCCTGAAAATCGAACAAGAGATTAGTAATTTGAAATTAAGGAATTTTAGTGGGTCTTATGAGTTATTCACCAATTATGAGTTACTCGCCAATTGTAATTGTCCCCTCAACTTTTTAAGACGCTTTAGATGGTGACTCACACAGCTCACACAGCTCTCTCACACGCAAGCAAACACACCCTCGGCCTTGAAGCCCACTTACCTGCACTCCTAGGTGCTCCAACGATGTTCCGGATTCCAACGTTGAGGCGAGCCTAGAGACTGACCTTCTTTCGTCGAAGTCTCTAGGCTTCTTGCGTGCCTTGGTCATCAAGGGAGCTACTCGAGGCTGAATTTGTGTCGAGCCTCGAGCTTTCCTCTTCCCTTTGAATCGTCTTCCCGACTTGCTCACGTCCGAGCTGGATGCCTGAAAATCGAACAAGAGATTAGTAATTTGAAATTAAGGAATTTTAGTGGGTCTTATGAGTTATTCACCAATTATGAGTTACTCGCCAATTGTAATTGTCCCCTCAACTTTTTAAGACGCTTTAGATGGTGACTCACACAGCTCACACAGCTCTCTCACACGCAAGCAAACACACCCTCGGCCTTGAAGCCCACTTACCTGCACTCCTAGGTGCTCCAACGATGTTCCAGATTCCAACGTTGAGGCGAGCCTAGAGACTGACCTTCTTTCGTCGAAGTCTCTAGGCTTCTTGCGTGCCTTGGTCATCAAGGGAGCTACTCGAGGCTGAATTTGTGTCGAGCCTCGAGCTTTCCTCTTCCCTTTGAATCGTCTTCCCGACTTGCTCACGTCCGAGCTGGATGCCTGAAAATCGAACAAGAGATTAGTAATTTGAAATTAAGGAATTTTAGTGGGTCTTATGAGTTATTCACCAATTATGAGTTACTCGCCAATTGTAATTAGGCTCTGGCCGCATGTGGGGTCGGTCGATTGGACCCTCAAGGGCAATTTTGAGTCGTCTCAAAAATTTTTTTGAATTTTCAGACATTTTAATGAATCTGGTGGCCACTCCAGAGGCCCTCGCGAAAGCCAAATCAAACTTTTTCGCTATGGTAGTACCACATGGAATTCCAAATGTGATTGGGTTGATTGATTGCACCCATGTAAAAATTAACTCCCCTCCGAGAGACATTGGAGAAATTTTTCGAAATCGCAAGGGCTTTCCATCGACGTTCAAATTATATGCAGTAGAGACCTCAAAATTTTAGATGTCGTGGCAAGATGGTATGGGAGCACGCACGACTCCTACATTTTCGATATGTCTCTTGTGAAAGCACAATTCCTAAATGGAAAATTTGGATCAGGAATTTTATTGGGTGACGGAGGATACGCAAACACTCACTTCTTGTTCACGCCTTTAACGAATCCTTCAACCGAATCCGAAAGGTCGTACCAAGACACGCACATTTTAATGTGTAATGCTGTTGAGCGATGCGTAGGAGTCTGGAAGAGACGGTTTCCATGTTTGGCTAAAGGAATGGAAATAAATATAAATACGGTCCTAGAAGTAATTGTAGCCTGCGTGGGCCTCCATATAGCAATCCCAGTGCGCAACATTCTATCACGCGTTTTAACTAAAACGCAAGACGAGAATACTAATCGTTTTAAAACTGGTTCCATACTCTAGAGCATGGTTCTATCCCCAGTTTTGGTTTTATCTGAAACGCGTTTTAAAACCGAGACGAGAATACGGGGGTAAAAGTATTAAAGGACGATTTGGAGGATATGATACCCCTGAATCGTCAGTTTTTGAGGTTTTGAGTAGGGGTTTTAGCCCCGTAGCTCCCAAACAAGAGCTCTGATCTCAAAATGGTCTTCCAGAGGTCCCCTCAACTTTTTAACCCCCGTATTCTCGTCTCAGTTATAAAACTGGTTTTGGGTTTAAAACGCCGTTTAGTATTCTCGTCTCGGACACACAGTTTTAAAACCGAAAATCCCTTGTAAATCAAAACTAGTTTTAAAACGCCAAATTTCTCGTTTTAAAACTAGTTTTAGGGTTTGTTTACAGAAAAGTGATTTATTTTAAGCAGAAGTTTAGTAGAAAAATCAATTTTAGTGCGATACTAGCGATAAAAACAATGGAATTTTTGAGTGACGATGATTCTGATGATTCAAACGCGTATCGATTGCCTCAACAGCGAGTATTTAGAGTCCGACCCAACTTTTTAGAGGAATATAGTGACGAACAATTTCGAGGACGGTTCCGACTAACGAAAGATACTTTTGTGTACTTAGAGAACTTGATTAAGGACGATTTAGAGCCCAAATCAAACGCAGCAACATGTATCACAGTGACACAACAGCTTTTGATTGCTCTGAGATTTTACGCAACTGGATGCTTCCAGTTGGTCAATGGCGACTTGTTCGGAGTAAGCCAACCGACAATATCGAGAGTCGTATCGAGAGTCACCAAAGCTATTTGTAAATTGGCCACCAGATTCATTAAAATGCCTGAAACTCCAGAGGCCCTCGCGAAAGCCAAATCAGACTTTTTCGCTATGGTAGTACCACATGGAATTCCAAATGTGATTGGGTTGATTGATTGCACCCATGTAAAAATTAACTCCCCTCGGAGAGACATTGGAGAAATTTTTCGAAATCGCAAGGGCTTTTTTCCATCAACGTTCAAATTATATGCAGTAGAGACCTCAAAATTTTAGATGTCGTGGCAAGATGGTATGGGAGCACGCACGACTCCTACATTTTCGATATGTCTCTTGTGAAAGCACAATTCCTAAATGGAAAATTCGGATCAGGAATTTTATTGGGTGACGGAGGATACGCAAACACTCACTTCTTGTTCACGCCTTTAACGAATCCTTCAACCGAATCCGAAAGGTCGTACCAAGACACGCACATTTTAATGCGTAATGCTGTTGAGCGATGCATAGGAGTCTGGAAGAGACGGTTTCCATGTTTGGCTAAAGGAATGGAAATAAATATAAATACGGTCCTAGAAGTAATCGTAGCCTGCGTGGTCCTCCATAATATAGCAATTGAGCTCAACGATACTGACGTTACAGATTTTGAAGACGTGGATCTCGAAAATGACATGACTGAAGAAAATGTAAGTTACATATACATATTTTTCAATAATTATTGCGTTAAAAAAATTATTTTATAAGCTTTAAACTTAGAGTAAATTTAATTTTTTAAAATTATTTTCCGCCCAAAAGTAAAATATATTTAAGTTTAAATTTAAAAATAAGATTTTTCCTTAAATTTTAACGATTAAAACTAATTCAACTTATTTTAAAAGACCGAACCAGTAACAACGATAACAAGAGCTGATGTCATAAACAACTACTTTAATTGAAGCTTCTCCACATTATACGCTGGATCATGTCGTGCTAAAAATAAAAGTTAATTAGAACCAATCATCTTATTTTAAAAAATCTTAAAAATTTAAAAAATAAGGTTAAAAGAATGATAGTGTATTTAACATTCAATTTAAAATACATGGGTTACATATTAAGGTATAGTTAGTTATACATCTAGGTTTTTAAGCTGATTCAATTCGTGCACTTTAATTTGATAATTTACCTTGTTAATTTCGTATTCGATTTGAGCATTTTTAATTTGTTGATCCAAGAGAGCACCAGTTTTCAATAAATTATTTTTTTGGAGGTCAAGATGCTCATTGAACTCAGTCTCAGCCTTTTTGATTTGTATGTCTAGTAGGGCGCGAGCCTTCATCTGATTTTCGATTTTGATGTTAAGAAGCTCGTCATCTTGCTGATTTCGCTCAGGCGTTTTGGTCTTTTGCGCTAGTCTTGGTTTACGGTTCCGAGTTGAAGTTCCAATTGACGGCGTTGAAGTTCCAATTGACGGCGAAGTAAAAACGTTCTCTTCAAGATGAATCTTCTCAAGCACCTCAAATTCTACATCGCTGCTACACTTCCGTTTGCTTGTGCTGAAGTAAGTTGCAGAAGAATCAAACGAATTTTCCAAGGGCTGAAATTTTGCACCAAGTGCACTTTTCAATTCGTTTTCTGCCGCATCAAATACGATGATTTCTACCGGCCCTCCACCAGTTGCCAGAACTGATTGCTAAAATTACACAAAAACAAATGTTTGAGCCTGATTGAAACATTATTTTAATATTACCAACCTTTTCTTGTGCAATTTTCTTCTTGGTTGTCATTTTTAGCTGTTTGTACTGGTCTCGCAGTTGTTTTCCTGTCCTCGGCACTGTTGATTGAAGGTTATACTCATGACTGATCGCCTCCCATGCCTTTTCCTTTTCGGCCGAGCTCTTTTTGTTAGTTTCTTCACATTCGATTACACTTAAATAACTTTTGGCGATAAAAACCAATATTTCTCTGTCCCGGCTAGAGTAATTAACTCGTTTTCCTGCCATATTTTTGCGAGATGTACATCAATGTTTACGATTTTGACAGCAATTATACATACATAGTTGCGCAATTCCAGTGCGCAACATTCTATCACGCGTTTTAACTAAAACGCAAGACGAGAATACCAATCGTTTTAAAACTGGTTTTATCCCCATTTTTGGTTTTATCTGAAACGCGTTTTAAAACCGAGACGAGAATACGGGGGTAAGACGCTTTAGATGGTGACTCACACAGCTCACACAGCTCTCTCACACGCAAGCAAACACACCCTCGGCCTTGAAGCCCACTTACCTGCACTCCTAGGTGCTCCAACGATGTTCCGGATTCCAACGTTGAGGCGAGCCTAGAGACTGACCTTCTTTCGTCGAAGTCTCTAGGCTTCTTGCGTGCCTTGGTCATCAAGGGAGCTACTCGAGGCTGAATTTGTGTCGAGCCTCGAGCTTTCCTCTTCCCTTTGAATCGTCTTCCCGACTTGCTCACGTCCGAGCTGGATGCCTGAAAATCGAACAAGAGATTAGTAATTTGAAATTAAGGAATTTTAGTGGGTCTTATGAGTTATTCACCAATTATGAGTTACTCGCCAATTGTAATTGTCCCCTCAACTTTTTAAGACGCTTTAGATGGTGACTCACACAGCTCACACAGCTCTCTCACACGCAAGCAAACACACCCTCGGCCTTGAAGCCCACTTACCTGCACTCCTAGGTGCTCCAACGATGTTCCGGATTCCAACGTTGAGGCGAGCCTAGAGACTGACCTTCTTTCGTCGAAGTCTCTAGGCTTCTTGCGTGCCTTGGTCATCAAGGGAGCTACTCGAGGCTGAATTTGTGTCGAGCCTCGAGCTTTCCTCTTCCCTTTGAATCGTCTTCCCGACTTGCTCACGTCCGAGCTGGATGCCTGAAAATCGAACAAGAGATTAGTAATTTGAAATTAAGGAATTTTAGTGGGTCTTATGAGTTATTCACCAATTATGAGTTACTCGCCAATTGTAATTGTCCCCTCAACTTTTTAAGACGCTTTAGATGGTGACTCACACAGCTCACACAGCTCTCTCACACGCAAGCAAACACACCCTCGGCCTTGAAGCCCACTTACCTGCACTCCTAGGTGCTCCAACGATGTTCCGGATTCCAACGTTGAGGCGAGCCTAGAGACTGACCTTCTTTCGTCGAAGTCTCTAGGCTTCTTGCGTGCCTTGGTCATCAAGGGAGCTACTCGAGGCTGAATTTGTGTCGAGCCTCGAGCTTTCCTCTTCCCTTTGAATCGTCTTCCCGACTTGCTCACGTCCGAGCTGGATGCCTGAAAATCGAACAAGAGATTAGTAATTTGAAATTAAGGAATTTTAGTGGGTCTTATGAGTTATTCACCAATTATGAGTTACTCGCCAATTGTAATTGTCCCCTCAACTTTTTAAGACGCTTTAGATGGTGACTCACACAGCTCACACAGCTCTCTCACACGCAAGCAAACACACCCTCGGCCTTGAAGCCCACTTACCTGCACTCCTAGGTGCTCCAACGATGTTCCGGATTCCAACGTTGAGGCGAGCCTAGAGACTGACCTTCTTTCGTCGAAGTCTCTAGGCTTCTTGCGTGCCTTGGTCATCAAGGGAGCTACTCGAGGCTGAATTTGTGTCGAGCCTCGAGCTTTCCTCTTCCCTTTGAATCGTCTTCCCGACTTGCTCACGTCCGAGCTGGATGCCTGAAAATCGAACAAGAGATTAGTAATTTGAAATTAAGGAATTTTAGTGGGTCTTATGAGTTATTCACCAATTATGAGTTACTCGCCAATTGTAATTGTCCCCTCAACTTTTTAAGACGCTTTAGATGGTGACTCACACAGCTCACACAGCTCTCTCACACGCAAGCAAACACACCCTCGGCCTTGAAGCCCACTTACCTGCACTCCTAGGTGCTCCAACGATGTTCCGGATTCCAACGTTGAGGCGAGCCTAGAGACTGACCTTCTTTCGTCGAAGTCTCTAGGCTTCTTGCGTGCCTTGGTCATCAAGGGAGCTACTCGAGGCTGAATTTGTGTCGAGCCTCGAGCTTTCCTCTTCCCTTTGAATCGTCTTCCCGACTTGCTCACGTCCGAGCTGGATGCCTGAAAATCGAACAAGAGATTAGTAATTTGAAATTAAGGAATTTTAGTGGGTCTTATGAGTTATTCACCAATTATGAGTTACTCGCCAATTGTAATTAGGCTCTGGCCGCATGTGGGGTCGGTCGATTGGACCCTCAAGGGCAATTTTGAGTCGTCTCAAAAATTTTTTTGAATTTTCAGACATTTTAATGAATCTGGTGGCCACTCCAGAGGCCCTCGCGAAAGCCAAATCAAACTTTTTCGCTATGGTAGTACCACATGGAATTCCAAATGTGATTGGGTTGATTGATTGCACCCATGTAAAAATTAACTCCCCTCCGAGAGACATTGGAGAAATTTTTCGAAATCGCAAGGGCTTTCCATCGACGTTCAAATTATATGCAGTAGAGACCTCAAAATTTTAGATGTCGTGGCAAGATGGTATGGGAGCACGCACGACTCCTACATTTTCGATATGTCTCTTGTGAAAGCACAATTCCTAAATGGAAAATTTGGATCAGGAATTTTATTGGGTGACGGAGGATACGCAAACACTCACTTCTTGTTCACGCCTTTAACGAATCCTTCAACCGAATCCGAAAGGTCGTACCAAGACACGCACATTTTAATGTGTAATGCTGTTGAGCGATGCGTAGGAGTCTGGAAGAGACGGTTTCCATGTTTGGCTAAAGGAATGGAAATAAATATAAATACGGTCCTAGAAGTAATTGTAGCCTGCGTGGGCCTCCATATAGCAATCCCAGTGCGCAACATTCTATCACGCGTTTTAACTAAAACGCAAGACGAGAATACTAATCGTTTTAAAACTGGTTCCATACTCTAGAGCATGGTTCTATCCCCAGTTTTGGTTTTATCTGAAACGCGTTTTAAAACCGAGACGAGAATACGGGGGTAAAAGTATTAAAGGACGATTTGGAGGATATGATACCCCTGAATCGTCAGTTTTTGAGGTTTTGAGTTGGGGTTTTAGCCCCGTAGCTCCCAAACAAGAGCTCTGATCTCAAAATGGTCTTCCAGAGGTCCCCTCAACTTTTTAAGACGCTTTAGATGGTGACTCACACAGCTCACACAGCTCTCTCACACGCAAGCAAACACACCCTCGGCCTTGAAGCCCACTTACCTGCACTCCTAGGTGCTCCAACGATGTTCCGGATTCCAACGTTGAGGCGAGCCTAGAGACTGACCTTCTTTCGTCGAAGTCTCTAGGCTTCTTGCGTGCCTTGGTCATCAAGGGAGCTACTCGAGGCTGAATTTGTGTCGAGCCTCGAGCTTTCCTCTTCCCTTTGAATCGTCTTCCCGACTTGCTCACGTCCGAGCTGGATGCCTGAAAATCGAACAAGAGATTAGTAATTTGAAATTAAGGAATTTTAGTGGGTCTTATGAGTTATTCACCAATTATGAGTTACTCGCCAATTGTAATTGTCCCCTCAACTTTTTAAGACGCTTTAGATGGTGACTCACACAGCTCACACAGCTCTCTCACACGCAAGCAAACACACCCTCGGCCTTGAAGCCCACTTACCTGCACTCCTAGGTGCTCCAACGATGTTCCGGATTCCAACGTTGAGGCGAGCCTAGAGACTGACCTTCTTTCGTCGAAGTCTCTAGGCTTCTTGCGTGCCTTGGTCATCAAGGGAGCTACTCGAGGCTGAATTTGTGTCGAGCCTCGAGCTTTCCTCTTCCCTTTGAATCGTCTTCCCGACTTGCTCACGTCCGAGCTGGATGCCTGAAAATCGAACAAGAGATTAGTAATTTGAAATTAAGGAATTTTAGTGGGTCTTATGAGTTATTCACCAATTATGAGTTACTCGCCAATTGTAATTGTCCCCTCAACTTTTTAAGACGCTTTAGATGGTGACTCACACAGCTCACACAGCTCTCTCACACGCAAGCAAACACACCCTCGGCCTTGAAGCCCACTTACCTGCACTCCTAGGTGCTCCAACGATGTTCCGGATTCCAACGTTGAGGCGAGCCTAGAGACTGACCTTCTTTCGTCGAAGTCTCTAGGCTTCTTGCGTGCCTTGGTCATCAAGGGAGCTACTCGAGGCTGAATTTGTGTCGAGCCTCGAGCTTTCCTCTTCCCTTTGAATCGTCTTCCCGACTTGCTCACGTCCGAGCTGGATGCCTGAAAATCGAACAAGAGATTAGTAATTTGAAATTAAGGAATTTTAGTGGGTCTTATGAGTTATTCACCAATTATGAGTTACTCGCCAATTGTAATTGTCCCCTCAACTTTTTAAGACGCTTTAGATGGTGACTCACACAGCTCACACAGCTCTCTCACACGCAAGCAAACACACCCTCGGCCTTGAAGCCCACTTACCTGCACTCCTAGGTGCTCCAACGATGTTCCGGATTCCAACGTTGAGGCGAGCCTAGAGACTGACCTTCTTTCGTCGAAGTCTCTAGGCTTCTTGCGTGCCTTGGTCATCAAGGGAGCTACTCGAGGCTGAATTTGTGTCGAGCCTCGAGCTTTCCTCTTCCCTTTGAATCGTCTTCCCGACTTGCTCACGTCCGAGCTGGATGCCTGAAAATCGAACAAGAGATTAGTAATTTGAAATTAAGGAATTTTAGTGGGTCTTATGAGTTATTCACCAATTATGAGTTACTCGCCAATTGTAATTAGGCTCTGGCCGCATGTGGGGTCGGTCGATTGGACCCTCAAGGGCAATTTTGAGTCGTCTCAAAAATTTTTTTGAATTTTCAGACATTTTAATGAATCTGGTGGCCACTCCAGAGGCCCTCGCGAAAGCCAAATCAAACTTTTTCGCTATGGTAGTACCACATGGAATTCCAAATGTGATTGGGTTGATTGATTGCACCCATGTAAAAATTAACTCCCCTCCGAGAGACATTGGAGAAATTTTTCGAAATCGCAAGGGCTTTCCATCGACGTTCAAATTATATGCAGTAGAGACCTCAAAATTTTAGATGTCGTGGCAAGATGGTATGGGAGCACGCACGACTCCTACATTTTCGATATGTCTCTTGTGAAAGCACAATTCCTAAATGGAAAATTTGGATCAGGAATTTTATTGGGTGACGGAGGATACGCAAACACTCACTTCTTGTTCACGCCTTTAACGAATCCTTCAACCGAATCCGAAAGGTCGTACCAAGACACGCACATTTTAATGTGTAATGCTGTTGAGCGATGCGTAGGAGTCTGGAAGAGACGGTTTCCATGTTTGGCTAAAGGAATGGAAATAAATATAAATACGGTCCTAGAAGTAATTGTAGCCTGCGTGGGCCTCCATATAGCAATCCCAGTGCGCAACATTCTATCACGCGTTTTAACTAAAACGCAAGACGAGAATACTAATCGTTTTAAAACTGGTTCCATACTCTAGAGCATGGTTCTATCCCCAGTTTTGGTTTTATCTGAAACGCGTTTTAAAACCGAGACGAGAATACGGGGGTAAAAGTATTAAAGGACGATTTGGAGGATATGATACCCCTGAATCGTCAGTTTTTGAGGTTTTGAGTTGGGGTTTTAGCCCCGTAGCTCCCAAACAAGAGCTCTGATCTCAAAATGGTCTTCCAGAGGTCCCCTCAACTTTTTAAGACGCTTTAGATGGTGACTCACACAGCTCACACAGCTCTCTCACACGCAAGCAAACACACCCTCGGCCTTGAAGCCCACTTACCTGCACTCCTAGGTGCTCCAACGATGTTCCGGATTCCAACGTTGAGGCGAGCCTAGAGACTGACCTTCTTTCGTCGAAGTCTCTAGGCTTCTTGCGTGCCTTGGTCATCAAGGGAGCTACTCGAGGCTGAATTTGTGTCGAGCCTCGAGCTTTCCTCTTCCCTTTGAATCGTCTTCCCGACTTGCTCACGTCCGAGCTGGATGCCTGAAAATCGAACAAGAGATTAGTAATTTGAAATTAAGGAATTTTAGTGGGTCTTATGAGTTATTCACCAATTATGAGTTACTCGCCAATTGTAATTGTCCCCTCAACTTTTTAAGACGCTTTAGATGGTGACTCCCACAGCTCACACAGCTCTCTCACACGCAAGCAAACACACCCTCGGCCTTGAAGCCCACTTACCTGCACTCCTAGGTGCTCCAACGATGTTCCGGATTCCAACGTTGAGGCGAGCCTAGAGACTGACCTTCTTTCGTCGAAGTCTCTAGGCTTCTTGCGTGCCTTGGTCATCAAGGGAGCTACTCGAGGCTGAATTTGTGTCGAGCCTCGAGCTTTCCTCTTCCCTTTGAATCGTCTTCCCGACTTGCTCACGTCCGAGCTGGATGCCTGAAAATCGAACAAGAGATTAGTAATTTGAAATTAAGGAATTTTAGTGGGTCTTATGAGTTATTCACCAATTATGAGTTACTCGCCAATTGTAATTGTCCCCTCAACTTTTTAAGACGCTTTAGATGGTGACTCACACAGCTCACACAGCTCTCTCACACGCAAGCAAACACACCCTCGGCCTTGAAGCCCACTTACCTGCACTCCTAGGTGCTCCAACGATGTTCCGGATTCCAACGTTGAGGCGAGCCTAGAGACTGACCTTCTTTCGTCGAAGTCTCTAGGCTTCTTGCGTGCCTTGGTCATCAAGGGAGCTACTCGAGGCTGAATTTGTGTCGAGCCTCGAGCTTTCCTCTTCCCTTTGAATCGTCTTCCCGACTTGCTCACGTCCGAGCTGGATGCCTGAAAATCGAACAAGAGATTAGTAATTTGAAATTAAGGAATTTTAGTGGGTCTTATGAGTTATTCACCAATTATGAGTTACTCGCCAATTGTAATTGTCCCCTCAACTTTTTAAGACGCTTTAGATGGTGACTCACACAGCTCACACAGCTCTCTCACACGCAAGCAAACACACCCTCGGCCTTGAAGCCCACTTACCTGCACTCCTAGGTGCTCCAACGATGTTCCGGATTCCAACGTTGAGGCGAGCCTAGAGACTGACCTTCTTTCGTCGAAGTCTCTAGGCTTCTTGCGTGCCTTGGTCATCAAGGGAGCTACTCGAGGCTGAATTTGTGTCGAGCCTCGAGCTTTCCTCTTCCCTTTGAATCGTCTTCCCGACTTGCTCACGTCCGAGCTGGATGCCTGAAAATCGAACAAGAGATTAGTAATTTGAAATTAAGGAATTTTAGTGGGTCTTATGAGTTATTCACCAATTATGAGTTACTCGCCAATTGTAATTGTCCCCTCAACTTTTTAAGACGCTTTAGATGGTGACTCACACAGCTCACACAGCTCTCTCACACGCAAGCAAACACACCCTCGGCCTTGAAGCCCACTTACCTGCACTCCTAGGTGCTCCAACGATGTTCCGGATTCCAACGTTGAGGCGAGCCTAGAGACTGACCTTCTTTCGTCGAAGTCTCTAGGCTTCTTGCGTGCCTTGGTCATCAAGGGAGCTACTCGAGGCTGAATTTGTGTCGAGCCTCGAGCTTTCCTCTTCCCTTTGAATCGTCTTCCCGACTTGCTCACGTCCGAGCTGGATGCCTGAAAATCGAACAAGAGATTAGTAATTTGAAATTAAGGAATTTTAGTGGGTCTTATGAGTTATTCACCAATTATGAGTTACTCGCCAATTGTAATTAGGCTCTGGCCGCATGTGGGGTCGGTCGATTGGACCCTCAAGGGCAATTTTGAGTCGTCTCAAAAATTTTTTTGAATTTTCAGACATTTTAATGAATCTGGTGGCCACTCCAGAGGCCCTCGCGAAAGCCAAATCAAACTTTTTCGCTATGGTAGTACCACATGGAATTCCAAATGTGATTGGGTTGATTGATTGCACCCATGTAAAAATTAACTCCCCTCCGAGAGACATTGGAGAAATTTTTCGAAATCGCAAGGGCTTTCCATCGACGTTCAAATTATATGCAGTAGAGACCTCAAAATTTTAGATGTCGTGGCAAGATGGTATGGGAGCACGCACGACTCCTACATTTTCGATATGTCTCTTGTGAAAGCACAATTCCTAAATGGAAAATTTGGATCAGGAATTTTATTGGGTGACGGAGGATACGCAAACACTCACTTCTTGTTCACGCCTTTAACGAATCCTTCAACCGAATCCGAAAGGTCGTACCAAGACACGCACATTTTAATGTGTAATGCTGTTGAGCGATGCGTAGGAGTCTGGAAGAGACGGTTTCCATGTTTGGCTAAAGGAATGGAAATAAATATAAATACGGTCCTAGAAGTAATTGTAGCCTGCGTGGGCCTCCATATAGCAATCCCAGTGCGCAACATTCTATCACGCGTTTTAACTAAAACGCAAGACGAGAATACTAATCGTTTTAAAACTGGTTCCATACTCTAGAGCATGGTTCTATCCCCAGTTTTGGTTTTATCTGAAACGCGTTTTAAAACCGAGACGAGAATACGGGGGTAAAAGTATTAAAGGACGATTTGGAGGATATGATACCCCTGAATCGTCAGTTTTTGAGGTTTTGAGTAGGGGTTTTAGCCCCGTAGCTCCCAAACAAGAGCTCTGATCTCAAAATGGTCTTCCAGAGGTCCCCTCAACTTTTTAAGACGCTTTAGATGGTGACTCACACAGCTCACACAGCTCTCTCACACGCAAGCAAACACACCCTCGGCCTTGAAGCCCACTTACCTGCACTCCTAGGTGCTCCAACGATGTTCCGGATTCCAACGTTGAGGCGAGCCTAGAGACTGACCTTCTTTCGTCGAAGTCTCTAGGCTTCTTGCGTGCCTTGGTCATCAAGGGAGCTACTCGAGGCTGAATTTGTGTCGAGCCTCGAGCTTTCCTCTTCCCTTTGAATCGTCTTCCCGACTTGCTCACGTCCGAGCTGGATGCCTGAAAATCGAACAAGAGATTAGTAATTTGAAATTAAGGAATTTTAGTGGGTCTTATGAGTTATTCACCAATTATGAGTTACTCGCCAATTGTAATTGTCCCCTCAACTTTTTAAGACGCTTTAGATGGTGACTCACACAGCTCACACAGCTCTCTCACACGCAAGCAAACACACCCTCGGCCTTGAAGCCCACTTACCTGCACTCCTAGGTGCTCCAACGATGTTCCGGATTCCAACGTTGAGGCGAGCCTAGAGACTGACCTTCTTTCGTCGAAGTCTCTAGGCTTCTTGCGTGCCTTGGTCATCAAGGGAGCTACTCGAGGCTGAATTTGTGTCGAGCCTCGAGCTTTCCTCTTCCCTTTGAATCGTCTTCCCGACTTGCTCACGTCCGAGCTGGATGCCTGAAAATCGAACAAGAGATTAGTAATTTGAAATTAAGGAATTTTAGTGGGTCTTATGAGTTATTCACCAATTATGAGTTACTCGCCAATTGTAATTGTCCCCTCAACTTTTTAAGACGCTTTAGATGGTGACTCACACAGCTCACACAGCTCTCTCACACGCAAGCAAACACACCCTCGGCCTTGAAGCCCACTTACCTGCACTCCTAGGTGCTCCAACGATGTTCCGGATTCCAACGTTGAGGCGAGCCTAGAGACTGACCTTCTTTCGTCGAAGTCTCTAGGCTTCTTGCGTGCCTTGGTCATCAAGGGAGCTACTCGAGGCTGAATTTGTGTCGAGCCTCGAGCTTTCCTCTTCCCTTTGAATCGTCTTCCCGACTTGCTCACGTCCGAGCTGGATGCCTGAAAATCGAACAAGAGATTAGTAATTTGAAATTAAGGAATTTTAGTGGGTCTTATGAGTTATTCACCAATTATGAGTTACTCGCCAATTGTAATTGTCCCCTCAACTTTTTAAGACGCTTTAGATGGTGACTCACACAGCTCACACAGCTCTCTCACACGCAAGCAAACACACCCTCGGCCTTGAAGCCCACTTACCTGCACTCCTAGGTGCTCCAACGATGTTCCGGATTCCAACGT
Source organism: Forcipomyia taiwana (assembly GCA_963930915.1). Taxonomy (NCBI): domain Eukaryota; kingdom Metazoa; phylum Arthropoda; class Insecta; order Diptera; family Ceratopogonidae; genus Forcipomyia; species Forcipomyia taiwana. Next base: position 30,954 of record CAWVOI010000068.1, read on the forward strand.
TGAGGCGAGCCTAGAGACTGACCTTCTTTCGTCGAAGTCTCTAGGCTTCTTGCGTGCCTTGGTCATCAAGGGAGCTACTCGAGGCTGAATTTGTGTCGAGCCTCGAGCTTTCCTCTTCCCTTTGAATCGTCTTCCCGACTTGCTCACGTCCGAGCTGGATGCCTGAAAATCGAACAAGAGATTAGTAATTTGAAATTAAGGAATTTTAGTGGGTCTTATGAGTTATTCACCAATTATGAGTTACTTGCCAATTGTAATTAGGCTCTGGCCGCATGTGGGGTCGGTCGATTGGACCCTCAAGGGCAATTTTGAGTCGTCTCAAAAATTTTTTTGAATTTTCAGACATTTTAATGAATCTGGTGGCCACTCCAGAGGCCCTCGCGAAAGCCAAATCAAACTTTTTCGCTATGGTAGTACCACATGGAATTCCAAATGTGATTGGGTTGATTGATTGCACCCATGTAAAAATTAACTCCCCTCCGAGAGACATTGGAGAAATTTTTCGAAATCGCAAGGGCTTTCCATCGACGTTCAAATTATATGCAGTAGAGACCTCAAAATTTTAGATGTCGTGGCAAGATGGTATGGGAGCACGCACGACTCCTACATTTTCGATATGTCTCTTGTGAAAGCACAATTCCTAAATGGAAAATTTGGATCAGGAATTTTATTGGGTGACGGAGGATACGCAAACACTCACTTCTTGTTCACGCCTTTAACGAATCCTTCAACCGAATCCGAAAGGTCGTACCAAGACACGCACATTTTAATGTGTAATGCTGTTGAGCGATGCGTAGGAGTCTGGAAGAGACGGTTTCCATGTTTGGCTAAAGGAATGGAAATAAATATAAATACGGTCCTAGAAGTAATTGTAGCCTGCGTGGGCCTCCATATAGCAATCCCAGTGCGCAACATTCTATCACGCGTTTTAACTAAAACGCAAGACGAGAATACTAATCGTTTTAAAACTGGTTCCATACTCTAGAGCATGGTTCTATCCCCAGTTTTGGTTTTATCTGAAACGCGTTTTAAAACCGAGACGAGAATACGGGGGTAAAAGTATTAAAGGACGATTTGGAGGATATGATACCCCTGAATCGTCAGTTTTTGAGGTTTTGAGTTGGGGTTTTAGCCCCGTAGCTCCCAAACAAGAGCTCTGATCTCAAAATGGTCTTCCAGAGGTCCCCTCAACTTTTTAAGACGCTTTAGATGGTGACTCACACAGCTCACACAGCTCTCTCACACGCAAGCAAACACACCCTCGGCCTTGAAGCCCACTTACCTGCACTCCTAGGTGCTCCAACGATGTTCCGGATTCCAACGTTGAGGCGAGCCTAGAGACTGACCTTCTTTCGTCGAAGTCTCTAGGCTTCTTGCGTGCCTTGGTCATCAAGGGAGCTACTCGAGGCTGAATTTGTGTCGAGCCTCGAGCTTTCCTCTTCCCTTTGAATCGTCTTCCCGACTTGCTCACGTCCGAGCTGGATGCCTGAAAATCGAACAAGAGATTAGTAATTTGAAATTAAGGAATTTTAGTGGGTCTTATGAGTTATTCACCAATTATGAGTTACTCGCCAATTGTAATTGTCCCCTCAACTTTTTAAGACGCTTTAGATGGTGACTCACACAGCTCACACAGCTCTCTCACACGCAAGCAAACACACCCTCGGCCTTGAAGCCCACTTACCTGCACTCCTAGGTGCTCCAACGATGTTCCGGATTCCAACGTTGAGGCGAGCCTAGAGACTGACCTTCTTTCGTCGAAGTCTCTAGGCTTCTTGCGTGCCTTGGTCATCAAGGGAGCTACTCGAGGCTGAATTTGTGTCGAGCCTCGAGCTTTCCTCTTCCCTTTGAATCGTCTTCCCGACTTGCTCACGTCCGAGCTGGATGCCTGAAAATCGAACAAGAGATTAGTAATTTGAAATTAAGGAATTTTAGTGGGTCTTATGAGTTATTCACCAATTATGAGTTACTCGCCAATTGTAATTGTCCCCTCAACTTTTTAAGACGCTTTAGATGGTGACTCACACAGCTCACACAGCTCTCTCACACGCAAGCAAACACACCCTCGGCCTTGAAGCCCACTTACCTGCACTCCTAGGTGCTCCAACGATGTTCCGGATTCCAACGTTGAGGCGAGCCTAGAGACTGACCTTCTTTCGTCGAAGTCTCTAGGCTTCTTGCGTGCCTTGGTCATCAAGGGAGCTACTCGAGGCTGAATTTGTGTCGAGCCTCGAGCTTTCCTCTTCCCTTTGAATCGTCTTCCCGACTTGCTCACGTCCGAGCTGGATGCCTGAAAATCGAACAAGAGATTAGTAATTTGAAATTAAGGAATTTTAGTGGGTCTTATGAGTTATTCACCAATTATGAGTTACTCGCCAATTGTAATTAGGCTCTGGCCGCATGTGGGGTCGGTCGATTGGACCCTCAAGGGCAATTTTGAGTCGTCTCAAAAATTTTTTTGAATTTTCAGACATTTTAATGAATCTGGTGGCCACTCCAGAGGCCCTCGCGAAAGCCAAATCAAACTTTTTCGCTATGGTAGTACCACATGGAATTCCAAATGTGATTGGGTTGATTGATTGCACCCATGTAAAAATTAACTCCCCTCCGAGAGACATTGGAGAAATTTTTCGAAATCGCAAGGGCTTTCCATCGACGTTCAAATTATATGCAGTAGAGACCTCAAAATTTTAGATGTCGTGGCAAGATGGTATGGGAGCACGCACGACTCCTACATTTTCGATATGTCTCTTGTGAAAGCACAATTCCTAAATGGAAAATTTGGATCAGGAATTTTATTGGGTGACGGAGGATACGCAAACACTCACTTCTTGTTCACGCCTTTAACGAATCCTTCAACCGAATCCGAAAGGTCGTACCAAGACACGCACATTTTAATGTGTAATGCTGTTGAGCGATGCGTAGGAGTCTGGAAGAGACGGTTTCCATGTTTGGCTAAAGGAATGGAAATAAATATAAATACGGTCCTAGAAGTAATTGTAGCCTGCGTGGGCCTCCATATAGCAATCCCAGTGCGCAACATTCTATCACGCGTTTTAACTAAAACGCAAGACGAGAATACTAATCGTTTTAAAACTGGTTCCATACTCTAGAGCATGGTTCTATCCCCAGTTTTGGTTTTATCTGAAACGCGTTTTAAAACCGAGACGAGAATACGGGGGTAAAAGTATTAAAGGACGATTTGGAGGATATGATACCCCTGAATCGTCAGTTTTTGAGGTTTTGAGTTGGGGTTTTAGCCCCGTAGCTCCCAAACAAGAGCTCTGATCTCAAAATGGTCTTCCAGAGGTCCCCTCAACTTTTTAAGACGCTTTAGATGGTGACTCACACAGCTCACACAGCTCTCTCACACGCAAGCAAACACACCCTCGGCCTTGAAGCCCACTTACCTGCACTCCTAGGTGCTCCAACGATGTTCCGGATTCCAACGTTGAGGCGAGCCTAGAGACTGACCTTCTTTCGTCGAAGTCTCTAGGCTTCTTGCGTGCCTTGGTCATCAAGGGAGCTACTCGAGGCTGAATTTGTGTCGAGCCTCGAGCTTTCCTCTTCCCTTTGAATCGTCTTCCCGACTTGCTCACGTCCGAGCTGGATGCCTGAAAATCGAACAAGAGATTAGTAATTTGAAATTAAGGAATTTTAGTGGGTCTTATGAGTTATTCACCAATTATGAGTTACTCGCCAATTGTAATTGTCCCCTCAACTTTTTAAGACGCTTTAGATGGTGACTCACACAGCTCACACAGCTCTCTCACACGCAAGCAAACACACCCTCGGCCTTGAAGCCCACTTACCTGCACTCCTAGGTGCTCCAACGATGTTCCGGATTCCAACGTTGAGGCGAGCCTAGAGACTGACCTTCTTTCGTCGAAGTCTCTAGGCTTCTTGCGTGCCTTGGTCATCAAGGGAGCTACTCGAGGCTGAATTTGTGTCGAGCCTCGAGCTTTCCTCTTCCCTTTGAATCGTCTTCCCGACTTGCTCACGTCCGAGCTGGATGCCTGAAAATCGAACAAGAGATTAGTAATTTGAAATTAAGGAATTTTAGTGGGTCTTATGAGTTATTCACCAATTATGAGTTACTCGCCAATTGTAATTAGGCTCTGGCCGCATGTGGGGTCGGTCGATTGGACCCTCAAGGGCAATTTTGAGTCGTCTCAAAAATTTTTTTGAATTTTCAGACATTTTAATGAATCTGGTGGCCACTCCAGAGGCCCTCGCGAAAGCCAAATCAAACTTTTTCGCTATGGTAGTACCACATGGAATTCCAAATGTGATTGGGTTGATTGATTGCACCCATGTAAAAATTAACTCCCCTCCGAGAGACATTGGAGAAATTTTTCGAAATCGCAAGGGCTTTCCATCGACGTTCAAATTATATGCAGTAGAGACCTCAAAATTTTAGATGTCGTGGCAAGATGGTATGGGAGCACGCACGACTCCTACATTTTCGATATGTCTCTTGTGAAAGCACAATTCCTAAATGGAAAATTTGGATCAGGAATTTTATTGGGTGACGGAGGATACGCAAACACTCACTTCTTGTTCACGCCTTTAACGAATCCTTCAACCGAATCCGAAAGGTCGTACCAAGACACGCACATTTTAATGTGTAATGCTGTTGAGCGATGCGTAGGAGTCTGGAAGAGACGGTTTCCATGTTTGGCTAAAGGAATGGAAATAAATATAAATACGGTCCTAGAAGTAATTGTAGCCTGCGTGGGCCTCCATATAGCAATCCCAGTGCGCAACATTCTATCACGCGTTTTAACTAAAACGCAAGACGAGAATACTAATCGTTTTAAAACTGGTTCCATACTCTAGAGCATGGTTCTATCCCCAGTTTTGGTTTTATCTGAAACGCGTTTTAAAACCGAGACGAGAATACGGGGGTAAAAGTATTAAAGGACGATTTGGAGGATATGATACCCCTGAATCGTCAGTTTTTGAGGTTTTGAGTTGGGGTTTTAGCCCCGTAGCTCCCAAACAAGAGCTCTGATCTCAAAATGGTCTTCCAGAGGTCCCCTCAACTTTTTAAGACGCTTTAGATGGTGACTCACACAGCTCACACAGCTCTCTCACACGCAAGCAAACACACCCTCGGCCTTGAAGCCCACTTACCTGCACTCCTAGGTGCTCCAACGATGTTCCGGATTCCAACGTTGAGGCGAGCCTAGAGACTGACCTTCTTTCGTCGAAGTCTCTAGGCTTCTTGCGTGCCTTGGTCATCAAGGGAGCTACTCGAGGCTGAATTTGTGTCGAGCCTCGAGCTTTCCTCTTCCCTTTGAATCGTCTTCCCGACTTGCTCACGTCCGAGCTGGATGCCTGAAAATCGAACAAGAGATTAGTAATTTGAAATTAAGGAATTTTAGTGGGTCTTATGAGTTATTCACCAATTATGAGTTACTCGCCAATTGTAATTGTCCCCTCAACTTTTTAAGACGCTTTAGATGGTGACTCACACAGCTCACACAGCTCTCTCACACGCAAGCAAACACACCCTCGGCCTTGAAGCCCACTTACCTGCACTCCTAGGTGCTCCAACGATGTTCCGGATTCCAACGTTGAGGCGAGCCTAGAGACTGACCTTCTTTCGTCGAAGTCTCTAGGCTTCTTGCGTGCCTTGGTCATCAAGGGAGCTACTCGAGGCTGAATTTGTGTCGAGCCTCGAGCTTTCCTCTTCCCTTTGAATCGTCTTCCCGACTTGCTCACGTCCGAGCTGGATGCCTGAAAATCGAACAAGAGATTAGTAATTTGAAATTAAGGAATTTTAGTGGGTCTTATGAGTTATTCACCAATTATGAGTTACTCGCCAATTGTAATTGTCCCCTCAACTTTTTAAGACGCTTTAGATGGTGACTCACACAGCTCACACAGCTCTCTCACACGCAAGCAAACACACCCTCGGCCTTGAAGCCCACTTACCTGCACTCCTAGGTGCTCCAACGATGTTCCGGATTCCAACGTTGAGGCGAGCCTAGAGACTGACCTTCTTTCGTCGAAGTCTCTAGGCTTCTTGCGTGCCTTGGTCATCAAGGGAGCTACTCGAGGCTGAATTTGTGTCGAGCCTCGAGCTTTCCTCTTCCCTTTGAATCGTCTTCCCGACTTGCTCACGTCCGAGCTGGATGCCTGAAAATCGAACAAGAGATTAGTAATTTGAAATTAAGGAATTTTAGTGGGTCTTATGAGTTATTCACCAATTATGAGTTACTCGCCAATTGTAATTGTCCCCTCAACTTTTTAAGACGCTTTAGATGGTGACTCACACAGCTCACACAGCTCTCTCACACGCAAGCAAACACACCCTCGGCCTTGAAGCCCACTTACCTGCACTCCTAGGTGCTCCAACGATGTTCCGGATTCCAACGTTGAGGCGAGCCTAGAGACTGACCTTCTTTCGTCGAAGTCTCTAGGCTTCTTGCGTGCCTTGGTCATCAAGGGAGCTACTCGAGGCTGAATTTGTGTCGAGCCTCGAGCTTTCCTCTTCCCTTTGAATCGTCTTCCCGACTTGCTCACGTCCGAGCTGGATGCCTGAAAATCGAACAAGAGATTAGTAATTTGAAATTAAGGAATTTTAGTGGGTCTTATGAGTTATTCACCAATTATGAGTTACTCGCCAATTGTAATTGTCCCCTCAACTTTTTAAGACGCTTTAGATGGTGACTCACACAGCTCACACAGCTCTCTCACACGCAAGCAAACACACCCTCGGCCTTGAAGCCCACTTACCTGCACTCCTAGGTGCTCCAACGATGTTCCGGATTCCAACGTTGAGGCGAGCCTAGAGACTGACCTTCTTTCGTCGAAGTCTCTAGGCTTCTTGCGTGCCTTGGTCATCAAGGGAGCTACTCGAGGCTGAATTTGTGTCGAGCCTCGAGCTTTCCTCTTCCCTTTGAATCGTCTTCCCGACTTGCTCACGTCCGAGCTGGATGCCTGAAAATCGAACAAGAGATTAGTAATTTGAAATTAAGGAATTTTAGTGGGTCTTATGAGTTATTCACCAATTATGAGTTACTCGCCAATTGTAATTGTCCCCTCAACTTTTTAAGACGCTTTAGATGGTGACTCACACAGCTCACACAGCTCTCTCACACGCAAGCAAACACACCCTCGGCCTTGAAGCCCACTTACCTGCACTCCTAGGTGCTCCAACGATGTTCCGGATTCCAACGTTGAGGCGAGCCTAGAGACTGACCTTCTTTCGTCGAAGTCTCTAGGCTTCTTGCGTGCCTTGGTCATCAAGGGAGCTACTCGAGGCTGAATTTGTGTCGAGCCTCGAGCTTTCCTCTTCCCTTTGAATCGTCTTCCCGACTTGCTCACGTCCGAGCTGGATGCCTGAAAATCGAACAAGAGATTAGTAATTTGAAATTAAGGAATTTTAGTGGGTCTTATGAGTTATTCACCAATTATGAGTTACTCGCCAATTGTAATTGTCCCCTCAACTTTTTAAGACGCTTTAGATGGTGACTCACACAGCTCACACAGCTCTCTCACACGCAAGCAAACACACCCTCGGCCTTGAAGCCCACTTACCTGCACTCCTAGGTGCTCCAACGATGTTCCGGATTCCAACGTTGAGGCGAGCCTAGAGACTGACCTTCTTTCGTCGAAGTCTCTAGGCTTCTTGCGTGCCTTGGTCATCAAGGGAGCTACTCGAGGCTGAATTTGTGTCGAGCCTCGAGCTTTCCTCTTCCCTTTGAATCGTCTTCCCGACTTGCTCACGTCCGAGCTGGATGCCTGAAAATCGAACAAGAGATTAGTAATTTGAAATTAAGGAATTTTAGTGGGTCTTATGAGTTACTCACCAATTATGAGTTACTCGCCAATTGTAATTAGGCTCTGGCCGCATGTGGGGTCGGTCGATTGGACCCTCAAGGGCAATTTTGAGTCGTCTCAAAAATTTTTTTGAATTTTCAGACATTTTAATGAATCTGGTGGCCACTCCAGAGGCCCTCGCGAAAGCCAAATCAAACTTTTTCGCTATGGTAGTACCACATGGAATTCCAAATGTGATTGGGTTGATTGATTGCACCCATGTAAAAATTAACTCCCCTCCGAGAGACATTGGAGAAATTTTTCGAAATCGCAAGGGCTTTCCATCGACGTTCAAATTATATGCAGTAGAGACCTCAAAATTTTAGATGTCGTGGCAAGATGGTATGGGAGCACGCACGACTCCTACATTTTCGATATGTCTCTTGTGAAAGCACAATTCCTAAATGGAAAATTTGGATCAGGAATTTTATTGGGTGACGGAGGATACGCAAACACTCACTTCTTGTTCACGCCTTTACGAATCCTTCAACCGAATCCGAAAGGTCGTACCAAGACACGCACATTTTAATGCGTAATGCTGTTGAGCGATGCGTAGGAGTCTGGAAGAGACAGAGACGGTTTCCATGTTTGGCTAAAGGAATGGAAATAAATATAAATACGGTCCTAGAAGTAATTGTAGCCTGCGTGGGCCTCCATAATATAGCAATCCCAGTGCGCAACATTCTATCACGCGTTTTAACTAAAACGCAAGACGAGAATACCAATCGTTTTAAAACTGGTTCTATCCCCAGTTTTGGTTTTATCTGAAACGCGTTTTAAAACCGAGACGAGAATACGGGGGTAAAAGTATTAAAGGACGACTTGGAGGATATGATACCCCTGAATCGTCAGTTTTTGAGGTTTTGAGTTGGGGTTTTAGCCCCGTAGCTCCCAAACAAGAGCTCTGATCTCAAAATGGTCTTCCAGAGGTCCCCTCAACTTTTTAAGACGCTTTAGATGGTGACTCACACAGCTCACACAGCTCTCTCACACGCAAGCAAACACACCCTCGGCCTTGAAGCCCACTTACCTGCACTCCTAGGTGCTCCAACGATGTTCCGGATTCCAACGTTGAGGCGAGCCTAGAGACTGACCTTCTTTCGTCGAAGTCTCTAGGCTTCTTGCGTGCCTTGGTCATCAAGGGAGCTACTCGAGGCTGAATTTGTGTCGAGCCTCGAGCTTTCCTCTTCCCTTTGAATCGTCTTCCCGACTTGCTCACGTCCGAGCTGGATGCCTGAAAATCGAACAAGAGATTAGTAATTTGAAATTAAGGAATTTTAGTGGGTCTTATGAGTTATTCACCAATTATGAGTTACTCGCCAATTGTAATTAGGCTCTGGCCGCATGTGGGGTCGGTGGATTCGACCCTCATGGGCAACTTTGAGTTGTCTCAAAAAAAATTTTTTGAATTTTCAGACATTTTGATGAATCTGGTGGCCACTCCAGAGGCCCTCGCGAAAGCCAAATCAGACTTTTTCGCTATGGTAGTACCACATGGAATTCCAAATGTGATTGGGTTGATTGATTGCACCCATGTAAAAATTAACTCCCCTAGGAGAGACATTGGAGAAATTTTTCGAAAAGCAGTGGTATCAACGCAGAGTACTAAATTATATGCAGTAGAGACCTCAAAATTTTAGATGTCGTGGCAAGATGGTATGGGAGCACGCACGACTCCGACATTTTCGATATGTCTCTTGTGAAAGCACAATTCCTAAATGGAAAATTTGGATCAGGAATTTTATTGGGTGACGGAGGATACGCAAACACTCACTTCTTGTTCACGCCTTTAACGAATCCTTCAACCGAATCCGAAAGGTCGTACCAAGACACGCACATTTTAATGCGTAATGCTGTTGAGCGATGCGTTGGAGTCTGGAAGAGACAGAGACGGTTTCCATGTTTGGCTAAAGGAATGGAAATAAATATAAATACGGTCCTAGAAGTAATCGTAGCCTGCGTGGTCCTCCATTATATAGCAATCCCAGTGCGCAACATTCTATCACGCGTTTTAACTAAAACGCAAGACGAGAATACCAATCGTTTTAAAACTGGTTTTATCCCGTTTTGGTTTTATCTGAAACGCGTTTTAAAACCGAGACGAGAATACGGGGGTAAAAGTATTAAAGGACGATTTGGAGGATATGATACCCCTGAATCGTCAGTTTTTGAGGTTTTGAGTTGGGGTTTTAGCCCCGTAGCTCCCAAACAAGAGCTCTGATCTCAAAATGGTCTTCCAGAGGTCCCCTCAACTTTTTAAGACGCTTTAGATGGTGACTCACACAGCTCACACAGCTCTCTCACACGCAAGCAAACACACCCTCGGCCTTGAAGCCCACTTACCTGCACTCCTAGGTGCTCCAACGATGTTCCGGATTCCAACGTTGAGGCGAGCCTAGAGACTGACCTTCTTTCGTCGAAGTCTCTAGGCTTCTTGCGTGCCTTGGTCATCAAGGGAGCTACTCGAGGCTGAATTTGTGTCGAGCCTCGAGCTTTCCTCTTCCCTTTGAATCGTCTTCCCGACTTGCTCACGTCCGAGCTGGATGCCTGAAAATCGAACAAGAGATTAGTAATTTGAAATTAAGGAATTTTAGTGGGTCTTATGAGTTATTCACCAATTATGAGTTACTCGCCAATTGTAATTGTCCCCTCAACTTTTTAAGACGCTTTAGATGGTGACTCACACAGCTCACACAGCTCTCTCACACGCAAGCAAACACACCCTCGGCCTTGAAGCCCACTTACCTGCACTCCTAGGTGCTCCAACGATGTTCCGGATTCCAACGTTGAGGCGAGCCTAGAGACTGACCTTCTTTCGTCGAAGTCTCTAGGCTTCTTGCGTGCCTTGGTCATCAAGGGAGCTACTCGAGGCTGAATTTGTGTCGAGCCTCGAGCTTTCCTCTTCCCTTTGAATCGTCTTCCCGACTTGCTCACGTCCGAGCTGGATGCCTGAAAATCGAACAAGAGATTAGTAATTTGAAATTAAGGAATTTTAGTGGGTCTTATGAGTTATTCACCAATTATGAGTTACTCGCCAATTGTAATTGTCCCCTCAACTTTTTAAGACGCTTTAGATGGTGACTCACACAGCTCACACAGCTCTCTCACACGCAAGCAAACACACCCTCGGCCTTGAAGCCCACTTACCTGCACTCCTAGGTGCTCCAACGATGTTCCGGATTCCAACGTTGAGGCGAGCCTAGAGACTGACCTTCTTTCGTCGAAGTCTCTAGGCTTCTTGCGTGCCTTGGTCATCAAGGGAGCTACTCGAGGCTGAATTTGTGTCGAGCCTCGAGCTTTCCTCTTCCCTTTGAATCGTCTTCCCGACTTGCTCACGTCCGAGCTGGATGCCTGAAAATCGAACAAGAGATTAGTAATTTGAAATTAAGGAATTTTAGTGGGTCTTATGAGTTATTCACCAATTATGAGTTACTCGCCAATTGTAATTGTCCCCTCAACTTTTTAAGACGATTTAGATGGTGACTCACACAGCTCACACAGCTCTCTCACACGCAAGCAAACACACCCTCGGCCTTGAAGCCCACTTACCTGCACTCCTAGGTGCTCCAACGATGTTCCGGATTCCAACGTTGAGGCGAGCCTAGAGACTGACCTTCTTTCGTCGGTCTCTAGGCTTCTTGCGTGCCTTGGTCATCAAGGGAGCTACTCGAGGCTGAATTTGTGTCGAGCCTCGAGCTTTCCTCTTCCCTTTGAATCGTCTTCCCGACTTGCTCACGTCCGAGCTGGATGCCTGAAAATCGAACAAGAGATTAGTAATTTGAAATTAAGGAATTTTAGTGGGTCTTATGAGTTATTCACCAATTATGAGTTACTCGCCAATTGTAATTGTCCCCTCAACTTTTTAAGACGCTTTAGATGGTGACTCACACAGCTCACACAGCTCTCTCACACGCAAGCAAACACACCCTCGGCCTTGAAGCCCACTTACCTGCACTCCTAGGTGCTCCAACGATGTTCCGGATTCCAACGTTGAGGCGAGCCTAGAGACTGACCTTCTTTCGTCGAAGTCTCTAGGCTTCTTGCGTGCCTTGGTCATCAAGGGAGCTACTCGAGGCTGAATTTGTGTCGAGCCTCGAGCTTTCCTCTTCCCTTTGAATCGTCTTCCCGACTTGCTCACGTCCGAGCTGGACGCCTGAAAATCGAACAAGAGATTAGTAATTTGAAATTAAGGAATTTTAGTGGGTCTTATGAGTTATTCACCAATTATGAGTTACTCGCCAATTGTAATTGTCCCCTCAACTTTTTAAGACGCTTTAGATGGTGACTCACAAAGCTCACACAGCTCTCTCACACGCAAGCAAACACACCCTCGGCCTTGAAGCCCACTTACCTGCACTCCTAGGTGCTCCAACGATGTTCCGGATTCCAACGTTGAGGCGAGCCTAGAGACTGACCTTCTTTCGTCGAAGTCTCTAGGCTTCTTGCGTGCCTTGGTCATCAAGGGAGCTACTCGAGGCTGAATTTGTGTCGAGCCTCGAGCTTTCCTCTTCCCTTTGAATCGTCTTCCCGACTTGCTCACGTCCGAGCTGGATGCCTGAAAATCGAACAAGAGATTAGTAATTTGAAATTAAGGAATTTTAGTGGGTCTTATGAGTTATTCACCAATTATGAGTTACTCGCCAATTGTAATTGTCCCCTCAACTTTTTAAGACGCTTTAGATGGTGACTCACACAGCTCACACAGCTCTCTCACACGCAAGCAAACACACCCTCGGCCTTGAAGCCCACTTACCTGCACTCCTAGGTGCTCCAACGATGTTCCGGATTCCAACGTTGAGGCGAGCCTAGAGACTGACCTTCTTTCGTCGAAGTCTCTAGGCTTCTTGCGTGCCTTGGTCATCAAGGGAGCTACTCGAGGCTGAATTTGTGTCGAGCCTCGAGCTTTCCTCTTCCCTTTGAATCGTCTTCCCGACTTGCTCACGTCCGAGCTGGATGCCTGAAAATCGAACAAGAGATTAGTAATTTGAAATTAAGGAATTTTAGTGGGTCTTATGAGTTATTCACCAATTATGAGTTACTCGCCAATTGTAATTGTCCCCTCAACTTTTTAAGACGCTTTAGATGGTGACTCACACAGCTCACACAGCTCTCTCACACGCAAGCAAACACACCCTCGGCCTTGAAGCCCACTTACCTGCACTCCTAGGTGCTCCAACGATGTTCCGGATTCCAACGTTGAGGCGAGCCTAGAGACTGACCTTCTTTCGTCGAAGTCTCTAGGCTTCTTGCGTGCCTTGGTCATCAAGGGAGCTACTCGAGGCTGAATTTGTGTCGAGCCTCGAGCTTTCCTCTTCCCTTTGAATCGTCTTCCCGACTTGCTCACGTCCGAGCTGGATGCCTGAAAATCGAACAAGAGATTAGTAATTTGAAATTAAGGAATTTTAGTGGGTCTTATGAGTTATTCACCAATTATGAGTTACTCGCCAATTGTAATTGTCCCCTCAACTTTTTAAGACGCTTTAGATGGTGACTCACACAGCTCACACAGCTCTCTCACACGCAAGCAAACACACCCTCGGCCTTGAAGCCCACTTACCTGCACTCCTAGGTGCTCCAACGATGTTCCGGATTCCAACGTTGAGGCGAGCCTAGAGACTGACCTTCTTTCGTCGAAGTCTCTAGGCTTCTTGCGTGCCTTGGTCATCAAGGGAGCTACTCGAGGCTGAATTTGTGTCGAGCCTCGAGCTTTCCTCTTCCCTTTGAATCGTCTTCCCGACTTGCTCACGTCCGAGCTGGATGCCTGAAAATCGAACAAGAGATTAGTAATTTGAAATTAAGGAATTTTAGTGGGTCTTATGAGTTATTCACCAATTATGAGTTACTCGCCAATTGTAATTGTCCCCTCAACTTTTTAAGACGCTTTAGATGGTGACTCACACAGCTCACACAGCTCTCTCACACGCAAGCAAACACACCCTCGGCCTTGAAGCCCACTTACCTGCACTCCTAGGTGCTCCAACGATGTTCCGGATTCCAACGTTGAGGCGAGCCTAGAGACTGACCTTCTTTCGTCGAAGTCTCTAGGCTTCTTGCGTGCCTTGGTCATCAAGGGAGCTACTCGAGGCTGAATTTGTGTCGAGCCTCGAGCTTTCCTCTTCCCTTTGAATCGTCTTCCCGACTTGCTCACGTCCGAGCTGGATGCCTGAAAATCGAACAAGAGATTAGTAATTTGAAATTAAGGAATTTTAGTGGGTCTTATGAGTTATTCACCAATTATGAGTTACTCGCCAATTGTAATTGTCCCCTCAACTTTTTAAGACGCTTTAGATGGTGACTCACACAGCTCACACAGCTCTCTCACACGCAAGCAAACACACCCTCGGCCTTGAAGCCCACTTACCTGCACTCCTAGGTGCTCCAACGATGTTCCGGATTCCAACGTTGAGGCGAGCCTAGAGACTGACCTTCTTTCGTCGAAGTCTCTAGGCTTCTTGCGTGCCTTGGTCATCAAGGGAGCTACTCGAGGCTGAATTTGTGTCGAGCCTCGAGCTTTCCTCTTCCCTTTGAATCGTCTTCCCGACTTGCTCACGTCCGAGCTGGATGCCTGAAAATCGAACAAGAGATTAGTAATTTGAAATTAAGGAATTTTAGTGGGTCTTATGAGTTATTCACCAATTATGAGTTACTCGCCAATTGTAATTGTCCCCTCAACTTTTTAAGACGCTTTAGATGGTGACTCACACAGCTCACACAGCTCTCTCACACGCAAGCAAACACACCCTCGGCCTTGAAGCCCACTTACCTGCACTCCTAGGTGCTCCAACGATGTTCCGGATTCCAACGTTGAGGCGAGCCTAGAGACTGACCTTCTTTCGTCGAAGTCTCTAGGCTTCTTGCGTGCCTTGGTCATCAAGGGAGCTACTCGAGGCTGAATTTGTGTCGAGCCTCGAGCTTTCCTCTTCCCTTTGAATCGTCTTCCCGACTTGCTCACGTCCGAGCTGGATGCCTGAAAATCGAACAAGAGATTAGTAATTTGAAATTAAGGAATTTTAGTGGGTCTTATGAGTTATTCACCAATTATGAGTTACTCGCCAATTGTAATTGTCCCCTCAACTTTTTAAGACGCTTTAGATGGTGACTCACACAGCTCACACAGCTCTCTCACACGCAAGCAAACACACCCTCGGCCTTGAAGCCCACTTACCTGCACTCCTAGGTGCTCCAACGATGTTCCGGATTCCAACGTTGAGGCGAGCCTAGAGACTGACCTTCTTTCGTCGAAGTCTCTAGGCTTCTTGCGTGCCTTGGTCATCAAGGGAGCTACTCGAGGCTGAATTTGTGTCGAGCCTCGAGCTTTCCTCTTCCCTTTGAATCGTCTTCCCGACTTGCTCACGTCCGAGCTGGATGCCTGAAAATCGAACAAGAGATTAGTAATTTGAAATTAAGGAATTTTAGTGGGTCTTATGAGTTATTCACCAATTATGAGTTACTCGCCAATTGTAATTGTCCCCTCAACTTTTTAAGACGCTTTAGATGGTGACTCACACAGCTCACACAGCTCTCTCACACGCAAGCAAACACACCCTCGGCCTTGAAGCCCACTTACCTGCACTCCTAGGTGCTCCAACGATGTTCCGGATTCCAACGTTGAGGCGAGCCTAGAGACTGACCTTCTTTCGTCGAAGTCTCTAGGCTTCTTGCGTGCCTTGGTCATCAAGGGAGCTACTCGAGGCTGAATTTGTGTCGAGCCTCGAGCTTTCCTCTTCCCTTTGAATCGTCTTCCCGACTTGCTCACGTCCGAGCTGGATGCCTGAAAATCGAACAAGAGATTAGTAATTTGAAATTAAGGAATTTTAGTGGGTCTTATGAGTTATTCACCAATTATGAGTTACTCGCCAATTGTAATTGTCCCCTCAACTTTTTAAGACGCTTTAGATGGTGACTCACACAGCTCACACAGCTCTCTCACACGCAAGCAAACACACCCTCGGCCTTGAAGCCCACTTACCTGCACTCCTAGGTGCTCCAACGATGTTCCGGATTCCAACGTTGAGGCGAGCCTAGAGACTGACCTTCTTTCGTCGAAGTCTCTAGGCTTCTTGCGTGCCTTGGTCATCAAGGGAGCTACTCGAGGCTGAATTTGTGTCGAGCCTCGAGCTTTCCTCTTCCCTTTGAATCGTCTTCCCGACTTGCTCACGTCCGAGCTGGATGCCTGAAAATCGAACAAGAGATTAGTAATTTGAAATTAAGGAATTTTAGTGGGTCTTATGAGTTATTCACCAATTATGAGTTACTCGCCAATTGTAATTAGGCTCTGGCCGCATGTGGGGTCGGTCGATTGGACCCTCAAGGGCAATTTTGAGTCGTCTCAAAAATTTTTTTGAATTTTCAGACATTTTAATGAATCTGGTGGCCACTCCAGAGGCCCTCGCGAAAGCCAAATCAAACTTTTTCGCTATGGTAGTACCACATGGAATTCCAAATGTGATTGGGTTGATTGATTGCACCCATGTAAAAATTAACTCCCCTCCGAGAGACATTGGAGAAATTTTTCGAAATCGCAAGGGCTTTCCATCGACGTTCAAATTATATGCAGTAGAGACCTCAAAATTTTAGATGTCGTGGCAAGATGGTATGGGAGCACGCACGACTCCTACATTTTCGATATGTCTCTTGTGAAAGCACAATTCCTAAATGGAAAATTTGGATCAGGAATTTTATTGGGTGACGGAGGATACGCAAACACTCACTTCTTGTTCACGCCTTTACGAATCCTTCAACCGAATCCGAAAGGTCGTACCAAGACACGCACATTTTAATGCGTAATGCTGTTGAGCGATGCGTAGGAGTCTGGAAGAGACAGAGACGGTTTCCATGTTTGGCTAAAGGAATGGAAATAAATATAAATACGGTCCTAGAAGTAATCGTAGCCTGCGTGGTCCTCCATAATATAGCAATCCCAGTGCGCAACATTCTATCACGCGTTTTAACTAAAACGCAAGACGAGAATACCAATCGTTTTAAAACTGGTTTTATCCCCAGTTTTGGTTTTATCTGAAACGCGTTTTAAAACCGAGACGAGAATACGGGGGTAAAAGTATTAAAGGACGACTTGGAGGATATGATACCCCTGAATCGTCAGTTTTTGAGGTTTTGAGTTGGGGTTTTAGCCCCGTAGCTCCCAAACAAGAGCTCTGATCTCAAAATGGTCTTCCAGAGGTCCCCTCAACTTTTTAAGACGCTTTAGATGGTGACTCACACAGCTCACACAGCTCTCTCACACGCAAGCAAACACACCCTCGGCCTTGAAGCCCACTTACCTGCACTCCTAGGTGCTCCAACGATGTTCCGGATTCCAACGTTGAGGCGAGCCTAGAGACTGACCTTCTTTCGTCGAAGTCTCTAGGCTTCTTGCGTGCCTTGGTCATCAAGGGAGCTACTCGAGGCTGAATTTGTGTCGAGCCTCGAGCTTTCCTCTTCCCTTTGAATCGTCTTCCCGACTTGCTCACGTCCGAGCTGGATGCCTGAAAATCGAACAAGAGATTAGTAATTTGAAATTAAGGAATTTTAGTGGGTCTTATGAGTTATTCACCAATTATGAGTTACTCGCCAATTGTAATTAGGCTCTGGCCGCATGTGGGGTCGGTGGATTCGACCCTCATGGGCAACTTTGAGTTGTCTCAAAAAAAATTTTTTGAATTTTCAGACATTTTGATGAATCTGGTGGCCACTCCAGAGGCCCTCGCGAAAGCCAAATCAGACTTTTTCGCTATGGTAGTACCACATGGAATTCCAAATGTGATTGGGTTGATTGATTGCACCCATGTAAAAATTAACTCCCCTAGGAGAGACATTGGAGAAATTTTTCGAAATCGCAATGGCTTTTTTCCATCAACGTTCAAATTATATGCAGTAGAGACCTCAAAATTTTAGATGTCGTGGCAAGATGGTATGGGAGCACGCACGACTCCGACATTTTCGATATGTCTCTTGTGAAAGCACAATTCCTAAATGGAAAATTTGGATCAGGAATTTTATTGGGTGACGGAGGATACGCAAACACTCACTTCTTGTTCACGCCTTTAACGAATCCTTCAACCGAATCCGAAAGGTCGTACCAAGACACGCACATTTTAATGCGTAATGCTGTTGAGCGATGCGTTGGAGTCTGGAAGAGACAGAGACGGTTTCCATGTTTGGCTAAAGGAATGGAAATAAATATAAATACGGTCCTAGAAGTAATCGTAGCCTGCGTGGTCCTCCATAATATAGCAATCCCAGTGCGCAACATTCTATCACGCGTTTTAACTAAAACGCAAGACGAGAATACCAATCGTTTTAAAACTGGTTTTATCCCGTTTTGGTTTTATCGGAAACGCGTTTTAAAACCGAGACGAGAATACGGGGGTAAAAGTATTAAAGGACGATTTGGAGGATATGATACCCCTGAATCGTCAGTTTTTGAGGTTTTGAGTTGGGGTTTTAGCCCCGTAGCTCCCAAACAAGAGCTCTGATCTCAAAATGGTCTTCCAGAGGTCCCCTCAACTTTTTAAGACGCTTTAGATGGTGACTCACACAGCTCACACAGCTCTCTCACACGCAAGCAAACACACCCTCGGCCTTGAAGCCCACTTACCTGCACTCCTAGGTGCTCCAACGATGTTCCGGATTCCAACGTTGAGGCGAGCCTAGAGACTGACCTTCTTTCGTCGAAGTCTCTAGGCTTCTTGCGTGCCTTGGTCATCAAGGGAGCTACTCGAGGCTGAATTTGTGTCGAGCCTCGAGCTTTCCTCTTCCCTTTGAATCGTCTTCCCGACTTGCTCACGTCCGAGCTGGATGCCTGAAAATCGAACAAGAGATTAGTAATTTGAAATTAAGGAATTTTAGTGGGTCTTATGAGTTAAGTACTCTGCGTTGATACCACTGCTT
>CAWVOI010000069.1:0-21503 GCA_963930915.1 Forcipomyia taiwana
GTTGTGATGAAGGAGTTGGGCTTTGAACTCAAGTTGATCAGGCTAGTGGCTGCAACACTTAATGGCTCTAAGTGCAGCGTGAAATTGGGGAACGACCTGTCCGACCCGTTTGAGATAAGAGAGGGACTTAGGCAAGGAGATGCCCTATCCACCCTACTCTTCAACGTTGCGCTAGAGGGTGCTATGAGGCGTGCTGGCATCCAATCATCAAGGACACTAGCTACCGGAATGACACAAATCCTTGCATTCGCGGATGACTTGGATATCGTCGGTAGAAGACACGCAGACGTGGTCGAGACTTTCACTAGCCTAAAGAGAGAAGCCGCTAAGGTCGGGCTTCTGATCAACGAACAAAAGACCAAGTACATGAAGACCAACAGTGCTACAGTTCCGTATCAGCAAGGGAATTTGGTCAGCATGGATGGACAGCAGTTTGAAGTGGTGGACGAGTTCGTCTATCTAGGAGCACTGACACGTGCAGACAGTGATAACTCGTTGGAGATCAAGAGGAGGATCATGGCTGCTAACAGGTGCTTCTACGGCTTACAGAGGCACCTACGATCCAAACTGCTGTCAATCAGGACAAAGCTGATCATCTACAAGACGCTAATTCGCCCAGTTTTGTTGTACGGGTCCGAGTCATGGCCCCTGACTAAGACGGACGAGAACCTGTTACTGGCTTTCGAACGCAAGATCCTGCGTACCATCTTTGGAGCAGTGTTCGAGAATGGGAACTGGCGTCGTAGATATAACTTCGAGCTGAAGAGGAGCTTTGCGGAACCAAGCGTGGTAGCCACTGTTAAGGTGAATAGGCTGAGATGGGCGGGCCATCTGGCACGCATGGACCCGGACCGAGCCCCAGCAAAATTGTTCTCCAATGACCCTGTTGGACGTCGAGGTGTTGGGCGTCCCAAGACACGCTGGATCGACTGTGTTAACGCCGATCTCCGAGAACTCAGGGTAACATCATGGAGAACACCCGCCCAGGATCGTGTCGCCTGGAGAAACCTTTTGGAGCAGGCTAAGTCTGAAATATGGACGTAACGCCTGTTAAGTAAGTAAGTTAGTGAGAATGGTCGCAGGCGTTCGGGAGAATGCTCATTGCTTCTTTATTTTCCTCCAAAGACCCCACAAACTATACATTTTCGTATTTTTGAAAGTCCAAAGAATCCGCCGATACCAAATTCACCAGGATCTGTTCGATTTTCGCTCCAAAATTGATCCAAAAAGGCAAGGTTTTTTAACAAAGAGCTTGAGCTCGGCAGGGCCCTCACAGCCTCTTTTTTGGTGTCTAGGAAGTCAACAGAAGACCCAGTAGTGAGAAAAAGGACTGAGGAGTAGAGGAAGAAGTCAACGTAGGACACAGGAGACGAGAGGAGCATCGAGGACGAGAGGAAAGGCATTCGGGAATAGGCTCATAGCTCCCTTATTCTCCTCCGAAGCCTCCAAAAAAAATTCATTTTCGTATTCTTGGATGTCCAAAGAATCTACCGATACCAATTTTGCCAGAATCTGTTCGAATTTCGCTCCAAAATTGATCAAAAAAGTCAAGGCGCTTGAAAAAGCCTTGACTTTTTTGTTCAATTTTGGGCCAAAAATCAAATAGATCCTGGTGAATTTGGTATCGGCGGATTTTTTTGGACTTTCAAAAATACGAAAATGTATAGTTTGTGGGGTCTTTGGAGGAAAATAAGGAAGCAATGAGCATTCTCCCGAACGCCTGCCACCATTCTCACTAACCCCGATTGAATTGGCATGTCATGCGTCGTGCCTTGCCGTACAAGGTATTTAAATCGTGACGTAGGGATTCCCTACTAATACACGAACACAGCGGTTTATTGACCCGATCTTGCTCGTACAAACCGAGCGTTCGGATAGCAAACATATGTTCGCTGTTTGTGTATTAGTTCGGGGACCCCCCTACGCTCACGTACATGTACGCAACGCTATAATTCTCATGAACGAGCACATACGTGCACGGTGATTATGGCGTTGCAGATCGTTGCGAGTAGAACGTAGTGGCAGCGCATGGAACTAAGATAATTTCCAGCTAAATGCGAGGAAGAGCTTTCGGGAGAATGCTCATAGCTCCCTCAATTTCCTGCAAAGAGCCCACAAACTACACATTTTTGGATTCTTGGAAGTCCAAAGAATCCGCCGATACTAAATTCACCCGGATCTATTTGATTTTCGGCTCAAAATTAAACAAAAAAGGCCAGGGCTTTTTCAAGCTCCTTGTTGAAAAACCTTGACTTTTTTGATCAATTTTGGAGCGAAAATCGAACAGATCCTGGCGAAATTGGTATCGGTAGATTCTTTGGACATCCAAAAATACGAAAATGAATAATTTTTGGAGGCTTCGGAGGAGAATAAGGGAGCTATGTGTTAAGGTAGGATTCTCTTACCTACACGTTGTGAGTTTCATTGAAAGACACTTCATACGCTTTCACGCAAATCTTTATTAAAACTGAAACTTAATCGGCAGAAATTCTGCCTTTTATAATGATGTACAAACAATTTTATGGATTTCGCGACCTTATGACCTGCAAGTGGCGAGATTCGCACTTGCAGTGTAAATTTTGTCGCTTATCAGTAGGGTAACATGGACCTTGAGACCGTTTTGCTGATTTTTGAGACTTTTGAGTTGTTCACTCAGCATTATTATAAATGTTCATTTGAACATCTTCCGGGCCCAGAGGAGGCTTACAATTTCTTTCCTTCACATATTTAACACGACTAGGTCCAGGTCTGTTGAATTCGATCTCACTTCTGTTTGGCAATACAAATAACTCTCTATCATTTGTTTCTTTCATCATTTGCAAAAGTACATTTCTGTTTTTCTCTATTTGCCGAATGGCCAAGCAAAAGTTAAAGATTTTCACAATTATCACTGAGATCAAACTAAAACTAGTGAAAGTCACCACTGTGCTTATTAGTCCATTAACAAAATCTGGGGTTTTTAACATATGTAAAAATTCATCTACTGTGTCGACAATGTCTTCATACTGATTTACATTTCCCTTAAATACATTTTTTATGTGAATATTTAGGGTTTGATTAGTTGCTCTAAAGTAAATCATACAGTCTGAATATTCCCCTTCAAATGGGATCATAAATCTGTTTTGTTGGCAAGCGGCGTAATTTATTTTCAAAGAGCAGTTACTCTCAAACCTCATTATTCCCGGATTGATTATGTTCTTTGCCAGGAGAGTCACATAGCTTCATTCATTACACCCAATGCATGCATAACCCCCTATGTGAATGAAGGAGCATTTTGCTGGGCTTATATCCAGTTCGTTTGTGGCGAATGTTGCGATTCGAACATTTATAATTCCCACCACATTTGTAAGTGTCTCTAACATTCCTTCTGCTTCAAGAACTCTTTCTGGAATTTGTTTTGAACCCTGAGTCAAAAATCTTTGGAGCGCTGATTTTGGTCTAAAGCATTTAATGTTACAGTCTCCGCCGTGGCATCTTACTGAGTGATGATTAAAGGTTCGCGTTTCATTATCCAAAGCAATTTGATAATCTCCTATCATACCTTCATTAAATGGGTTGTCTAAAGGGCTAGCCTTTGTCCGATAGATGTTCCCTTCATATTCCATCAAAAATTGGGGGAATGTCACCTTTCTAAAGCTATGGGAGGTAACCACAAAGGGTATATTGATCCTCCAATCGTCCAAATTCAGAAACTCAGCCGGATTTTCACCCTCCACCGTGAAGAGTTTGGTCACATTCTTATATTCTATGACGAAATTCGCCTTGTAGCCGCTTGACTGTTCCTCGTATATTTTTGCGCGGGGTCCATTTTCTCTCAGAACCCACTTATAGAACACGCAATAATTCCGAAGACAGTAATGCCCTGTGCATGACATGGTCTGTACGGTGCATCCATACTTGTGAACGGCCCCATTTGAGGTTAGTCGCTCGTCAAATGTTTTCTTGTAATACTCCGCGTCTTCGTGACAAGAGCCCTTCCAACAGTTACCCTTTCCGAATGTCAGAAGATCCCCCTCGCATTCTGTCTCACTTGTTGTGTTCAAGTAGTAGTCAGCCGTATAGTATATGGCTTTGAAAACATCGGACTGGTATAGCCCTAGAAATTTGAAGATGAGAGGTTGACCTTCAGTGTCCACAAATTTGATTGTGAAGCCGGGTGACATTGAAAAATCGGTCACTGGGATAGTGCGACATTGATTGTCTTTACAAAACCGACCATCTGTTTTCATGTACAAGGTTGTGTCATATCCCGCAACGCTCATTATCAGTATCAGGGTCATAAATGCAATTGGAATCAGAGAGCCGAGCGATTCGCTTCTGAAAGCTTGGATTTTGTTGGCTCGTTTTTTACCGACTGACATTGATTCGAGACGCTCGAATTTTCTTCTTTTTATTTTCATGTCATTTTTCAGGAGTTTTTTGTACTTTTTGTCTTGCCTTTCCACCTTTTTGGCGAAGTATGTTTTGGCAATGCAGGAGCTTATTTTTCGAATCCACTCATATTTCACGCACACCAACGCCAAGGTCAAGCTTGGAATCAATCCCATCAGAAACCCGAGTATAAATTTGGGCCAAAAGTGTTCGCAGCCGGTAATGGAGTCATTCAATTTGTGATAAATGCCGTTATTGACACATTCCAGTCTACCTTCTATATGCCCAATGTTATTTGAGCAATTATATTTGAAGGTGCCGAACCACAAACCCTTTGGAGGCCCGTTTTGGGCTTCCCAGTGGTAGTTTGTCCCTTGTCGCTCCAAATCGCATGATTCGTATCCGTAAATCTTCAGCGTCCCTTGACTGATGAAGATGGATTTTTCCGAAGCTCCTACGCAGACAATTAAGAGAAAGGCAGTACAAAGCCATGTAAACAATCTTGTTAACCAGTTCCGCGCATTTGACCCCAGGTTAGCGCAGCAGTGATTCATGCTGGCTTCTTCTTGTTCTTCATGGTTTTCTTGTTCCATTTCTGCGTAAGGAAGCAAACAGATCTTATTGATGGGTCTAGTCAACTCTCCTGTTTGGGTCTTGAGTTTCACGACCCTTACCAGGCCGTCCGGACCCTTCTGAATTTCAACAATGCGTCCCATTGCCCATTCGGCTGGTGGCATATTATCATTTTTGATTAATACCAATTGATCTTCCTTTATGGCTTCATTCTTTTGTAGCCATTTTGGCCTGTTTTGAAGCCTGGCCATGAGTTCTGACGACCACTTCTTCCAAAACAGTTGCTTCATCTTTTGGAGGTTTTTGTACCTGTTGTTCCAGGTGTATTCCTCTGTATAATCCGGTTCACACGGCATCATAAGCGATTTCCCGATAAGGAAGTGAGCCGGTGTAACGAAATCCAAGTCCTCTGGGTTATCGCTTAACGGGCACAGCGGACGAGAGTTAAGAATTGCTTCTATTTGGGTGAGAAGAGTCTCAAGCTCCTCAAAGGTGAGCTTGGCCTTCCCCACCACCTTCTTCAGATGGGTTTTCACCGATTTCACTCCAGCTTCCCAGAGGCCTCCCATGTGTGGGGCTGCAGGAGGGTTAAAGTGCCATTGCACGTTCCTGTCCCTCATGCTTAAGTGGACATTGTCTTGGGCGTTTAAGATTGCTCTTTTTAGGTCTCGGTCCATGTCTTTGTGAGCTCTCACAAAGTTGGAGCCGTTGTCAGAGTAGACATTTGCAGGAAGGCCTCTTCTTGAAACAAACCTATGAAACGCTGCCTTAAAAGCGTCTGCAGAGAGGGAAGTAACTGCCTCCAGATGTATGGCTCTAGTCGCCATACACACGAATAAAGCGAAGTATCCCTTTATTATTTTTGCGTTTCTCAAATTACTGGCTTTTATTTCAAGAGGCCCGGCATAATCTATTCCTACGTCATTGAATGCACCGTCGTAGCGTGTTCTGACTTTGGGTATTGAGCCCATCAGCTGCGTTTGCGTCTCAGCTCTGTGACGAACACAAACCACGCAAGAATTTATGTGTTTTTTAACAGCATTTTTACCTTTTACAACCCAGAACCGCCTTCTCAAGAAGGACATCATGTCCTGAACCCCTCCATGAAGAGTTTTATTGTGGACTATGTCGAGCAGTAAGCGGGTAAAGTGTAAATTTTGTGGCAAGATTATTGGGTGCATTTGATCATATGGTAAGTTTGCGTTACCCAATCTGCCACCCACTCTCATCAGGCCGAAGGCATCTAAGAATGGATTCAGACTGTAGATGGGAGATTTCTTTTCTACAAGTATTTTTTCTTGCAGGAGCTTAAAATCTCGAGCAAAATGAGTTCTTTGGGTGTATTTTGTGAGCACCTGTTCTGCTTGCAACATCAGGTTCATGTCGCTTTCCTCAAATCGCTTGTTGGGGCCAGTTTTGTGCACGAATTTGAGCATATAAAATGTCACATGAATTGCTGTATTCAGATTGCTGCATTTGGACAGTATTTTTTCCACGGCTGAGTCTTGTTCATGGTATTTTTCAATTGCCTTGACGTAATGTATCAGAGCTGACTCTTGTGGAATGTACTCTTTAGATAACTTGGAAAATTTCACTTTCCCAAAATCCCACCATTTTGTGAATCTTTGCACGAACTCCGTTGGTGTTAGGCCTCTTGAAATGCAATCGGCCGCGTTTTCGTCGGTTGGTACGTGGTACCAATCCTCCTTATTCGTGTGCTCTTGAATCACTTTTACTCTGTTAGCCAGGTATCTGTCCAGTAAGACTGGATCTTTGCTTAACCAACCCAATTCAATTCAATTTCAATTCAATTTTCTTTATTCAGCTCCAAATCTGGTCTACACAATGTGACTCCCAGTCTGTCCCTGAAGGGGGGATGGGTGCTCCGACCAGGACCTCATAGGCCGTCAAGGGCCCCTAGCGTCCTATCATCCCCAGCCATTTGATCACCGCTCGCTGGCTGACCTCCGTGTGCCGTCAAACCTCCCTGTTGCCTTAACAAATCGCAGCAAGGTGTCAAGGCCATCCTTGTCCAGATCTTGGTACCGAAATGGTCCTCTGTAAACCGTGCGCCGCGCTGCCTCAAAACCTTCACATTCCTGCAAGAAATGCTCAGGGGATTCCTCGACCCCTTGAGAGCAGTGACGACAAACCGGCGAGTCGGACAGATTCAGCCTGTATAGGTGTCTGTTCAACGGACCATGGGCCGTAATCGCAAACAACAAAAGCCGAATGTCCTGTCTCTTCCAAGCCAGCAAATGCCTCGTCCTCCCTGGATCTGGACCCTTTAGCCATCTCTTTGTCAGTCTGCAGCTCCTGAGGCCAGTCCAGTACCTATGGTGCTGTTGACGTAGTCTCAGCTGCAAATGTGACTTAAGAGAGGCAAAAGTCCAGCCCAGAACAGGCTCCGGTTCCACAAAGCCAACCGCAGACCCATCTCTTGCAAGAGCGTCCGCTGCCTCGTTCCCCGGAACACCAGAATGTCCTGGAACCCATGCCAAAACCACCTGGTTGGACTGCCCCAGATCGTTAAGCTTACCAATGCATTCCCAAACTAGTTGGGACCGCACGTCAGCTGAGATCAGGGCTCCCAAGGCAGCCTGGCTGTCAGAGAAAACCACCACCCTCTGAGCAGTCACGCCCCTATCCAGCAACTGAGTGGCCACTTCAAGAATGGCGTACACCTCAGCCTGAAAGACGGAGCTCCTCCTGCCCAGAGGAATCGACATCCCAATCCCAAATCCCCCCACACACACACCAGCCCCGGAACCGTGCTCCATCAAGGAACCGTCCGTGTAGCACACCACTGTGTTGTCATCAACCAAGCTCCCTCTCAATACCTCCCACTGATCTCTAGCTGGGATCAGGCACTGAAAGCCATGGTGCAAAACGCTCCTAGAACCAACAGTGTCACAAGGTCCCACAAAGAGATCAGACCCAGTGTTGAGCAGTGAGGCCATCTGAGTACACCTAGCCCCCAAACCAAAGACCACCCGCCTCCCAAGCACACTGCCAATACGACACAGTACCTTCTGAGCCTCTGACCTAATAAATAGGTGAAGAGGCGGCAAATCCAGTAAGGTCTCCAAGGCTGCTGTGGCAGTGGTCCGCAGTCCACCAGTTGCACCAAGGCAAACCTGTCGCTGCAACCCAGACAGCTGCCTCTGTGCACTACCCAAGAGAGTAACAGTCCACCAAGCGACCGCTCCATGTGTCAGGAACGTTCTTACGACAGATGTGAAGAGCCAGAGTACCATCCTGGGGCTCAGGCCCCAAGTCTGACCAAAGGCCCTTCGACACTGCCAGTAAAGCCTGGTTGCCTTCTGTAGCTTGTTCTCAAGATGCAGCTTGCCAGTCAGATGTGGATCTAGGTATACACCCAGATACTTCACAACTCCTACAAGCTGAAGCTGAGTGCCCATCAAGGTGGGCCAAGCCACTACAGGCAGCTTCCTCCTCTCAGTGAAAAGCATCATCTCTGTCTTCACCGGGTTGACAGATAATTGATGCCATCCACACCAGTGCTCCACACAGGCGAGAGATATCTGCATCATCTCAACCACAGTAGGAAGGAACTTCCCTCTGACAGTAATCACAACGTCGTCAGCATAGGCTATGCAGTGGGTCCCCCTGCTCCTTAACTCCTTCAGTAGTGAATCTACTAGGAGATTCCAGAGCAGTGTAGAAAGGACTCCTCCCTGCGGGAAGCCTCTTGCAGATCTGACATTGAGTACTTCCGACTGGAGTTCCAACCTCGTAAACCTCGAAGTGATGAGGGACATAATCCATTGGACCAGGGCCCCTGGAATGTGTCTACCTCTCAGCGCAATCTCAATGGATTCAAAGCAAGGTCGGTCAAAGGCTCCCTCTATGTCCATAAAAACTGCCAGCATCAACTCTTTGTTATCCAGAGTATTATTTACCCTTCCAACAAGGTCAACCAGGGCCGTTTCTGTGGACTTCCCTTTCTGATAAGCGTGTTGCCCGTCATCCAAGGGAGAGTCAGCCAGGGCAACCTCTCGAACCCATTGAGAAACCAACTTCTCCAAAGTCTTAAGTATGAACGAAGCCAGGCTTATTGTCCTAAATGATTTAGGATCCCAGTAGTTTGGTTTCCCAATCTTAGGAATAAACCTGGCACTCGATCTCCTCCATGGCTCTGGAACATGCCCCAAAGCAATGCTAGCTCTGAACAGAAGACACAGCCCGCCCAAGAGCAGACCCAAACCCCTCTGAAGCATGACTGGGTAGATGCCATCAGGACCTGGAGCTTTAAAAGGTGAGAAGGACTTGATGGCCCATTCTACCCTTTCTGCAGTCACAATCCTCGATGCCAGTTCCCAGTCTGCCTCACCCAGCGTACCCCCACCCTCCCTCCCACCCCGAGGAGAGGCCTCTCTCCCATCCCCATCAACCAATGCAGAACCAGGAAAGTGGGTTTCAGCCAGCAATCCCAACGTCTCCTTGGGGTCCTCTGTAAAGGTTCCATCAGGTCTCCGAAGAACATCAAGCCTGACACTGTGATCTCGAGAGAGAACCCGGTTCAGTCTCGCTGTCTGAGAAGTCCCTTCAATCCCCTCACAAAAGACTCTCCATGCGCGTCTCCTTGCTCGCCGAATCTCCCTCTTATACTCCCTCTGAAGATCTGCGTACAGGTTCCAAGTCTGTTGTGCCTGAATCAGCCTTGCTCTTCTGTACAATCTCTTCAATCCCCGTCGCAGAGTTTCGAGCTTTGGAGTCCACCAGGGGTCTGATTTCATCCTCCTCTGCTCTGTCTCAGGACAGCTGACTTGAAAAGCCTGTATAAGAGCCTCATCCAGATCGAGTGAGGCTGACTCCAGCTGCTGAACGCTCTGAATCGGACCAGTATGGGTTCTCACCCTACGGCCCAACTCAGATTCGAACAGTTCCCAGTCCGTCCTCCTTGGATTCCTGTACTTCACCTCCTCCACAAGAAGTCCTGTGACTTCAAAGACAATATACCGATGGTCAGACCCAGATTCTTCCAGGGAAACCCTCCAATCCTGAATTGCCCCCAAAAGGTTTGTTGAGGCTAGAGTAATATCAATAACCTCCCTTCTGATGGCATTCAGAAAAGTTGGAGCGTCTCCTCTGTTCAAAACCTCAAGGTCAGAAGAGCCAATGTACTCCAGCAGTGCCTCCCCTCTCACATTGACGTCAGTGCTACCCCAAACCGTGTGGTGGGAGTTTGCATCAACCCCAACAATCAATGGAAGGCCCCGCTCCTCCGCAAACTCCACAAGCCTCTCCATCTCCAAAGTTGGTGGGGGCTTAACAGAGTCATACGGCAGATAAACCGAAGCCAGGATCACATCCGTGCAAACCCCCCTCCTCTCTATCTGAGAAAGCACAGCTGTGCAATCCCCAGATGTAAGAGTGGGGAGTGCCCTGCACTTCACGCCCTTGGCAACCAAAATGCAGGTCCTCGGCCTCGCACAGTCTCTGTCGTAGAACACAGCCTGCCCAATCCCGAGTCCCGAAACCCTCCCGTCCCTCAGATAAGGCTCCTGGACAAGCGCCACATCTGCTCTCAGCTCGTCCATCCTCTTACGAAGAAGACCAGAAGCTGCGATACAGTGCTGCAAGTTGATCTGGGTAACGCCAAGAGGTCCTGGCCTCCCCCTCTCAACCCTTCCCTGCCCACGAAACCCCATCTGCCCCCCCGCCCCAGAACCACGTCCAACACCTCCCAAACCCATCAAAAGTCCTCTGTTTTGGCCAACCATCTCTTTATTTGTTTCCTTGAAGAGTAAACAAGCAGGGCTCAGACGCCTCCATCCACCTCTGAGGTCTCCAACGGGCCCGTTATAGTTGCGTAGGCCGGCCTCATGGCAAACTTAAGCCGTCCTCTGAGCCTCCGAATCTCCTCTGCAGAAGGCTCATCAACAGCCGTAACCAGAACCACGTAACCGTTCTCCTCCCTCCTACTCATGACCAGCCATTGGCTGGTGGAGAGCCCAGGGTTGAGATACCCAAGGTATTCCACCGCCTCCTGGCCGTTCAAAGAGTTTGGAGGAAGCCAGACCGAACACCGAACCAGGGGGCGCACTTGCTCAGGTCTCACGACCGTAAGCTCCGCGCCACTCCATGGTTGAAAACCGTGCCTGACAACCTGACGGAGCCAGTCAGAGGTTCGACCGTCCAGGCATCGGAGAAGGAACCTCCCTCCTTGGAGCTCAGTCCCCCCTACCTCATAAATCCTGCCTTTCCTGGCCTCCTCAAACATCCTCCTAGTCAGGGTCGCAGAGATGAGGTCCTGTTCCCCTGGCGTGAACTCTCTCGTGAAGTCCCCAGAGTGCACGATCGCCAGCATGAGCGGTCTCAAGGCCGCGTCCCTGTACGATCTACCCTTCACCTTCCCCGATCCGAGTCCCAGCCTCGCCCTCAGGTCCTCCACTCCTGCAACAGCCAGAACTCCCTCACCACTCCCAGACCCCCCAGATGCAGTTGTGGGTCTCCCGGATGTGTCTGCGGGCCCTTCGAGAGTAGGTGCAGGCTCTCCGGACGCAGATGCAGGCCCTTCCAGCATCTCCTGTTCAGGATTTGCCGAGTCCTGCTGGTCCTGAGGCCTCCGATCCGCTCCGTGGGCGCTCAACTCGCTAGCCACCACCCGTTTCCCAGCTCCTGCCTCCTGCAGCTGGCCCCCAGCCACCGCCTCCTTCGTCAACCTCTTCCTCAGCCTGCGTCGTTGGCTCCTCGACATGGGGCGGCGATGAGTTCGAGGATGCTGAGTCGTGCCGCCAGTCCCTTCGGCCTCCAAGGCTTCCGGCAGATCTTCTGGTTGTCCTTCGGTCTCCCCAGCAGGCTCCTCGTCCCCATCAGTGACCTTGAAGATCTCCTTGCGCACCAGGTCGCCGGTGAAAGCTTTCTTCTTCTGCCGGCTTGTATCGCCGCTCTCACTTTCATGACTCCCTGGAGTCGGTCGGGAGTGCTTCCGGTTGGCCCTTGCAGCCTCAGGTGCTCGCGCGGGTTCCCCTTCCGCCATCTCGAGGCTTGCGACTTGGGATGCTGCCCTCAGCTCTTCCTCGACCTCGCCATCCGTCATCATGGCTTCATCACTGATGATGTTGTCGTCACCGATGACAAGCACGTCGCTCGCTTCTCCCTCACTCATTGCCATTTTCTCCCGTCGTGTCAGAGCACAGCAAAATAGCGAAAACTTATAAGGCACAGAGGATCTCTCAATCAAGCACAATTCAATTGGCTTGTCATCAGATCCCGGCCAAAAAGGAGTCAGATCTTTCGATCCAACCAAAACAGAAGAACATAGAAGAAGAAACTCACCACTCAGTTGCGCTTCAGCTGTGCCACACACAAAAAACTCTCCGCATCGCGTGGTCCGTTAGAACCCTATGCGCAGTGCGATGTATGTGTTGCACAAAAAGATAGCACCGATCGTCCGCTCCAACTCCTCCACAAGCTTTGTCACCTGTCTTCTCGCTTTCGGCCAGTGGAAAGTCGCAACCTCCACCCGCCGGGGGTCTCCGTCAGCTCCTACCTTCGCCTCACGGCCTCAAAAGCCGTCAATTCCCAGGTAAAAAATTAAGAAACACGTCAAAAGCTCGGTGTAGCACGGAGTCACTCACGGAGTATATCCCGCATATGGTTCAATCCAACCCAAGGCGATTGTGCTATCTGAGTACAAGAAAGTTCCATCTATTTTCACGTTGAGAGTCTTTTTGACTTCTCCATAAAGTAGTGCTAGTAGTTTCGCGGCTGCTAGCTCTAGTCTAGGTATTGTTTGATTTTTGTTTGCCACACGACTTTTTGACACTAAGAAACACGTAGATGACGCTCCATTTCTTATCGTCCTTATGTAGATTACGGCTCCGAACGCTTTTTCTGACGCGTCTGCGAAACCGTGTATTTCGACGGTGCTATCGGGATGGTAGCCAACGAATCTGGGAAACTCCAGTTTCTCCAATTCGTCTATATGCTCGTGGAAATCGTTCCACCAGGACACAAGCTCCGTTGGAAGCTCGTCATCCCAGGTCACATCAAGCAGCCACAGCTGCTGTACGAATAGCTTCACTTTAATTAAAACAGGCGTAAGTAATCCGATAGGGTCGAAAATCGCATTGAGTTTACTCAATGCTTGTCTCTTTGTTAAAGTGTCGACTTTCAGAGCTCTGAGGTTAAGTTTAAATTTAAAAATGTCCTTTTCTGTGTCCCAAATCAGCCCAAGAGTTTTAACTTCACCCTCTTTTTTCTCAAACACGATGTCTGAGGTTGTTTCTGCTTCTAGTAAGAGATTTTTCGTATTACACTTCCATTTTCTCAGGTTGAAACTGAACTCTTGAAGCGCGTTTTTCACCTGATGAGCAAGTGAAAGGGCTTCCTTTTTACTGTGCGCGCCTGATAGGAGGTCATCTACGTAGAAGTCCTCCATTATTGCTCTTCTAGCTTCATCCGTTCGCGCTGCTTTGTTACATGCATATTGCAGGGCCCTGACCGCCAGGAAACCCGCGCATGTAAGACCATATGTGTTGGTCAAAAGTTCGTAGGTTTGAAGCTTATCTTCTTCGTTCTCCTTCCAGAATATCAAAAGGGGCATTTCAGGGTTATTAAGCTTGATTTGGCGATACATTTTTTCAATGTCCGCTGTGAACACGTATTTATACGTGCGCCATCTTATTAAAATTTGGTCCAAGTTTTGTTGTAACTTGGGCCCCTTCATCAGATTGTCATTTAGGGAGATCCCCGCTGGTCCCTTAGCGCTTGCGTCAAAGACCACGCGATAGGGTGTGGTTTCACTTTCTTTTGTGACCACGTGATGGGGCAAATAGACCCCTTTTTCTTGATCGCCTTTGTAAAGCCTCATGTGGCCCAAGTTTTCGTACTCCCTCATGAATTGTACATAATGTGTTTTCATATCAGGCCACTGACGCATATTGCGCTGTAACGATTTGAATCGCATGAACGCTTGCGCTCTTGTGCAGTAGCTGTGGCGCGTTGGATCTTTAAACGGTAATTTGACGTTGATCCTACCATCCCAGTCACACTCTACACTTTGAATAAATTCTTGCTCAATTTTATCATCATAACCTATCTCTTTGGGGGTGTGCATCTCGAACATGTCCGCCATTTTTTCATCGATTTCTTCGATCGTCATATTCATACAGGCTTTTAAACCTGCAGACTTTTCCAACTGACCCGAAACGAGCCATCCTAGCTTGCTCTTCTGTGCGACGAGTGCCCTTTCTTTCCTCAGACCTTCTTCCACTATCATGTGGAAGTAATCGGCGCCCAGGATTATTTCCACTGGGATGTTGTCGTCCGTCTCAATATCTGCCTTCAATAAATTTGCAAACGCGTCCGTGGGGGCGACCTTGTACTTGGAGACACCCTTCATTACATAGGCCCTCATTTTCAATGAGAAGCTTCCTTCAAACCGTGGCCTCATTTCGAGCCAAGCGATTTTGTTTACTGGGCCAGCCAGCATACCACCTACCCCTGAAATATTGATATCCGCTCGGTTGGTGTGTAAGTTCAATATTGTGACGAGATTTGCAGACACTACCGAAATTTCCGAACCTTGGTCGACTAAGATGCGGACCATGGTTCCTCTGTGCGAGAGGGGATTTCTAATTTTAACCAGAGCTGTTGCTAGGATTGTTTTTTTCCTTTTCCCTTCATCAAAACAGTTCACGCAGTTCGCGGTGGTTTTTTCGGCCTCTCTTTCTTTTACCCTCAATTGTGAGGTGTTTTGCTTAATTTTAATAAGCGATTCGTCATGAAGTAGATAGTTGTGAGGCTTTCTGCCGTCACATTTTTTACATAGAAACTTTGAGGAGCAAGGGAACTCCTTATCATGCGCTCTCAAACACGCAAAGCACACACCAGCTGCCCTTGCAGCCGCTCTTCTCTCTGGCGGATTCATGCTTCTGAATTTTGCACAATTAAACAGCGCATGTTTTTGGTCACATAATGTGCAGCCCCTCAAAATTAAATTATTTACGCTTTTTCTTGGTTTTTCATATTTTTTCGTAAATTCAGACGTCTTTTTTGTACCTGACAGAGCCTGTATTTTCTTTTCGATAAAGTCCATCAGGTGATCTAACGAGGGAATCTTTCTATTATCCTCAAGGTTAAGTTCAAACTCCTTACGGCTGTTTGAGTCCAATTTGGATAAGATCAAATGGCTGAGTAACAAATTAGCAGTTAGCTCAGTGTTAGTGGCGGAAACCTGGTTTTTCTTTTTCAAAAAGTCATCCCTCAATTTTTTCAAGGCCTCATGTGATTCTCTAATCACAGGGCTGATTGACAAAATTCCCTCCACTGCATCTGAGATTATGGCCCGCTTATTACCGTATTTTAGCTCCAATCTCTCCCAAGCCGTATCGAATGCGTTTTGCGTGTGCACTGTCACACTTTGTATTTCATTTAGAGCATCTTCCCTTAGAAAGCTTTTTAGGTAAATTAGTTTCTGAGCGTCTGACAAATTCAAATTAGACATAATCACTGCCTCAAAGAAGTCCTTGAACGCGATAAAATTTTTTATTTTGCCGTCAAATTCCGGCACCTTAAGAGGGGGCATTTTCATATTATCACGCTTATTTACGCCGCTTGCCAAATTTAAGGATAATTTAAGCTCGCTTACCAGATCTTGCGCCGTATCCAGCAGGATTCCTAAGGCTTGTAACTCCTCGGGGCTAAATACGTCCGCTGCGTCGTCCACGTCTTGTTGAAGACTCTGCATCACGGTTGATCTTTCGTCCAGCTCTCGGGTGATGTCCTCTCTGGCACTTGGACGATATTTCTCCCAGGCCTTGATGACCCGGTTTATTTTGTTTTTTGTTGCAACAAGTTTTGAAGCTTTCCAATCCTCGTTTGCAGGTATGATGTCATCTTCCTTGTTATCGAGAACCATTTTTATTTCGGATTTTAGATTTGGCCAATTTTTCACCAAGTAGCAGACACTTTTGTAGATTTCAGAATCTCCTTTAATTAATTCTTCGTCTTCCAGATTTAATAGCGGAATAACTTCGTCGATTAGCTCCACACTTGTCAGAATTTCCAGTTTTTTGTTTCTAGTGATCCTTTGCGGGTCTTTTTTCTGGTCTTTTAGCCAGTTTATTAGCTCTTTTGAAGCTTTGAGTGCACTTTTCATTTTTATTCAGTTTGAGAGTTAATCCACCTTAGTGCGTTTAAGACTTCGTTAAGAAGAGTTATTGAACAGTCACCGTAAAATCTGGCCTCGTTTATATGAACAGTGGAGGCTTGCAGATGTAACCGTTTATTGTTTTTGTCACTATGTGCGAGTTCGAGATGTAACCTAGCACTTGTAAGTGATTTTTCTACTATTTCACGATACAAATTCGCAAGTTTTAACTGATATAGAATTCTCGTGATTATTAATTGTTCCATATGGATTTTTGAGTTTTTTATTTTTCAATTTTTTTTAAAGAGGATTCATTCCTCACAGGAGGCACCAATGTTAAGGTAGGATTCTCTTACCTACACGTTGTGAGTTTCATTGAAAGACACTTCATACGCTTTCACGCAAATCTTTATTAAAACTGAAACTTAATCGGCAGAAATTCTGCCTTTTATAATGATGTACAAACAATTTTATGGATTTCGCGACCTTATGACCTGCAAGTGGCGAGATTCGCACTTGCAGTGTAAATTTTGTCGCTTATCAGTGGGGTAACATGGACCTTGAGACCGTTTTGCTGATTTTTGAGTTGTTCACTCAGCATTATTATAAATGTTCATTTGAACACTATGAGCCTATTCCCGAATGCCTTTTCTCTCGTTCTCGATGCTCCTCCCTGCTCCTGTGTCCTCCGTTGACTTCCTCCTCTACTCCTCAGTCCTTTTTCTCACTCCTGGGTCTTCTGTCGACTTCCTAGACACCAAAAGAGGGGCTGTGAGGGCCCTGCCGGTTGAAAAATCAAGCCGGGCACCTCAAGCCCCTCGATTTGTGACTATTTTCCTTCTTCCTGCAGCTCCTGCTTCACTATTTCCTTCTTCCTGCTGCTCCTCGTCCACTCTTCGGTGCTTTTCTCTGCTGCTGAACCCTGAAAAAGAGCGAAAAGGTCCGATTTTCGTAGTTTGTTATTAATTTTAACGCCATTTTGACATTGAACTCCACGTCGGAATTTTTTTTCCGAGAACAATTTGATAGGAATTCGATTTTCTCGAAAACGGCCGCTCGAATCGCCCTGAAACCTTTTGAATCTGAAGCGGATCGTCAAGTAGAATGCGGTTTAAAAGGTTTAAGGGCGATTTGAGCGGCTGTTTTCGAGAAAATCGAATTCCTAGCAAAACTTCCTAGGAAAATTCCTGCATGTGTGGAAGCGGCTGTAGAGTTCAATGTCAAAATGGCGTTGAAATTAATAACAAACTCCGAAAATCGGACCTTCTCGCTCTTTTTCAGGGTTCAGAAGCAGAGAAAAGCACCGAAGAGTGGACGAGAAGCAGCAGGAAGAAGGAAATAGTGAAGCAGGAGCTGCAGGAAGAAGGAAAATAGTCATAAATCGAGGGGCTTGAGGTGCCCGGCTTGATTTTTCAACCGGCAGGGCCCTCACAGACCCTCTTTTGGTGTCTAGGAAGTCGACAGAAGACCCAGGAGTGAGAAAAAGGACTGAGGAGTAGAGAAGGAAGTCAACGGAGGACACAGGAGCAGGGAGGAGCATCGAGGACGAGAGAAAAGGCATTCGGGAATAGGCTCATAGCTCCCTTATTCTCCTCCGAAGCCTCCAAAAATTATTCATTTTCGTATTTTTGGATGTCCATAGAATCTACCGATACCAATTTCGCCAGGATCTGTTCGATTTTCGCTCCAAAATTGATCAAAAAAGTCAAGGTTTTTTAACAAAGAACTTGAAAAAGCCCTGGCCTTTTCAGTGCATTTTCATCAATTTTGAAAAAAATGCACTTATGTGTCCGATATGTCCGTCCGTCCGTCCGTCCGTCCGTCTGAGTCGTAAAGGCTACGAAACTACAAGAGCTAGAGACCTGCAGTTTTTTGCATGTTGTCATGTATGGTCTGGAGGGTGGTGGAACCACTTTGGTTTTTCCGGAAAACTGCCTGGGGGGTAATTAAGGGGGTTTTCCCGTTGTATGAAAGTTCCATATACTTCTTTCGATTGAGCTGAATTTTGGATATGCTATAGATCATGTCAAATCTAGCAAATCATAGAACAGATGTTTGCCCCTATCACTAAAGGGGGTGGGGTGAGAGGCCTTCGAAGGGGGGAAAAATTTAGTTGCTCCGATTGAGCTGAAATTCAGAATGATCATGTAAAATTACAATTTAAGCAACTTTTTTTTTGGGTCATGCTCTCAAAAATGTAAAATAATGGACTCTGGGGGTCAATAAGTGGCCATCCAAGACTTCCCCTGGCGAACTGAAGGGCGAAATTTCAAAGTCAACCGATTGAGCTGAAACTTTGGCAACTGTTAGATGGTAGTAAATCTAGCAAAAAACAGTTCTACAAAAAGCCTCTATGACCTAAGGGTGAGGAGCTAAGGCCTCCCAAAGTTAGTATGAGGCAAAAATTTTCTAACTCCAATTGAGCTTAAACTTGGGCCAATGTTAGAAGACATTAAATTTAGCAAAATATCCTTCTACATTAAGGCTCTATGACCTGTGGGATTAAAGTCAGGGGCCCAACAAGTTTCTGCACTGATGAAATTTGGAATAAAATATTTTCACTTCGACCCAACTTTTGCAACAAAGCGAATTGAAAATGCACTAAAATGCGTTCGTCCCCGACTAAGCTTTAAACATGTTTTGTTTAATTTTGAGCCGAAAACCAAATTGATCCTGGTGAATTTAGTATCAACGGATTCTTTGGACTTCCAAAAATGTATAGTTTGTGGGCTCTTTGGAGGAAATTGAGGGAGCTATGAGCATTCTCCCGAAAGCTCTTCCTCGCATTTAGCTGGAAATTATCTTAGTTCCATGCGCTGCCACTACGTTCTACTCGCAACGATCTGCAACACCATAGTCACCGTGCACGTATGTGCTCGTTCATGAGAATTATAGCTTTGCGTACATGTACGTGAGCGTAGGGGGGCTCCCCGAACTAATACATAAACAGCGAACATAAGTTTCATATGTTTCGTATACATACATTTTCGTATACATTTTCGTATTCTTGAGGTCCCTGGGTGCTCTCCTTTGCTGGCGCACCAGTCAGTAGGGTAAACACCAAGTGGTCACTGGCCTCTCCGTGGCGGGACTAGGAACGTAACCAGCATATGGGTGGTGCAACCCGCCGCAAGGCAATGCGAAATTACGGCTAGCAAGTGTACTGCGTGCAGGAGGACAGTAGGATGAAACTATGGCTTTGCTGTTCAATGACTGCGTATGGTCTTGGGATTGGGACCCTAAACGCTTCCCTTGGCCCGACGGTGAACAGTTGGTTGTGCGCGAGGCTTGCGACCTGCCACTTAAAACCCTTCAGCAACGAATACGAGAGATGAAGAAAACAGGACTGGAATTACGGTAACGAAACGGAAACGTCTTAAGGACTTACGCTTGGCCACCTGGAATGTACGATCCATCTACAGGACGGGTGGCCTCCGGTTACTGACAGGAGAGCTTGAAAAAGCTCATGTTTCTGTTGCTGCTATTCAGGAGACACGGTTCAACAAAGACTCTCCGAACTATGTTAGCGGTGGCTACATGATCTATAATAGCAGCAACAGAACAGACCATGTACTTGGTACTGCCTTCCTAGTGGCTAGGAGGATACAACACCTGGTTCTGGACTTCCGGAAGGTCGACGAGCGGATGTGCGTGCTGAGGCTTAAAGGACGCTTTAAGAACTATTCCATCGTGAATGTGCACGCCCCTCATAATGGCGCTCCTGACGAGGAGAAAGACGCCTTCTATGAGAGACTCCGCGACGCCTATTCGCAGTGCCCAAGATACGACGTCAAACTCGTGTTGGGTGACTGCAACGCCCAGATAGGCAAAGAGGAAGTCTACAGACCAACGATAGGAAGACACAGTCTCCATGATGTGACGAACGAGAACGGCCTGAGGCTTGTGGACTTCGCAGCTGAAACAGGCATGGTTGTGAAGAGCTCGTTCTTCCAGCACAGAAGGAGACACCTAGCCACTTGGATACACCCTGACCCCGATCTGAATGTCGAAAACCAGATTGACCACTGTCTGGTGGACGGCAGGCATTTCTCAGACGTGATAGATGTTAAGACGTGTTGGAAAGCGAATGTCGATTCCGATCACTATCTGGTGCTGGTAGTTGTGAGAGCTCGGCTGGCGAGATTCCACAACAGACGCTACGAGGGAGCTAAGGCGTTGGCCACCTCCAGGCTCAAGGACCCCCAGGTAGCATCGGCATTCGCAGAGGGAGTGGGCGCAAGAATCGAAGAGCTTAGAACCCGACCAGGGGCCACGACTACAGATTGGCGAGCTGTAAGTGAGGTGGTTAAGCAGGAAGCGATCAACACCTTGGGGTATCGGACCCCAAACGACTACAAGACCTGGTTCGATGAGGATTGCGCCCGGGTTATTGACGCCAAGAACGAAGCCCGTGTCCAGAAGCTGCTTTCGAGAACGAGAGCCGCAAATGCGCGGTACTCAGAGTTGAGGCGAGAAGAGAAGAAACTGCACAGGAGAAAGAAGAGTGAGTTCGAGGACAGGACGCTGTGCGAACTCGAGAGACTCCGCAACGCAAACGAATCTCGCAAGTTCTATAAGAACGTCAACTCCCAGAGGAAGAGCTTCAACCCTCGAACGGCTATGTGCAGAGATGCCGATGGCAGAGTGCTGACCAACAAGGACGAGGTCCTTGGTCGTTTTGCCCAGCACTTTGGGACGCTGCTGAACGAGGGACACGAGGAAGGTGATCCAGCGGACATCAACTTCCTCGAGGACGACGGAAGGTCGGTAACCCCACCAAAACGTCAGGAAGTCTCCTCAGCCATTAACTCCTTGAAGAACAACAAAGCCGCGGGTCCCGACAACATACCGGCTGAGATTCTCAAGTGCGGGGGAGAGGAGTTGGCTGGAGCCGTGCATGAGGTTATAGAGCAAGCCTGGGAGCGAGAAGTGCTTCCTGAGGAGTGGATGGAGGGATCGCTGATCCCCATCCACAAAAAGGGAGATAAACTGGAGTGCGCCAATTACCGAGGCATCGGCCTCTTGGAGGCAGCCTACAAGGTATTTGCGCGTGTACTCTACAACAGGCTGCTCCCTCATGCGGAGACTTTGATCGGGGAGTATCAGTGCGGGTTCAGACGGAATAGATCGACAACCGACCAGATTTTCAATCTACGTCTGATCCTGCAGAAAGGCAGAGAATTCAAAGTCCAGACGCACCACCTATTCATCGACTTCAACAAGCCTACGACAGGACCAAACGTAAGGCACTGTATGAAGTCATGAAGGAGCTGGGCTTTGAAACTAAACTTATCCGACTGGTGAAAGCGACACTGGATGGTACTAAGTGTCGGGTCAGAGTGCAGAATGACCTATCGGAACCTTTTGAAACACGTGAGGGGCTCAGACAGGGCGACGCGCTATCCTGCCCTAGTACTCTGCGTTGATACCACTGCTT
>CAWVOI010000070.1:0-23439 GCA_963930915.1 Forcipomyia taiwana
AAGCAGTGGTATCACGCAGAGTACTCCGCCACTTTAGTATACTTTAGATGTAAAGGCTGTGCAATAAATGTATTAACGAGCTCTGAATAAGAGCTTTTATATACTTTTTCCAGAATATATGCCAATAAAGTATAATTGGAATTACTGTAGGTAAATTGAGATCCCGGTTCAAAATCCGAACCTGCTTTTTCAATAATCTCAACTAATTTTTTCTTTTGTAATCGGCTGAGTATAATATACTGAATACAAAGGATTATCAGTATAACTTCGAATTCCGCTTCTATGGCTTAAAAGATCCGATATGGTTATTTTATCCGCATTTTCCACCTAGGAAAAAATGGCTTAATTTCGTATCTAAGGCCAATTTCTTGTCTTCAACAGCTTTCATTACCAGAACAGCCGTGAAAGTTTTGGTGATGGATCCGATTCTGTAAACGGTATTGATATCCGCTTTCTTTTTGCTTTCTACATCAGCAAAACAACGGCATTGGTATAAATTATTTTTCCTTATCCGCATAGCAAAACTTCCCATTACTTTATGATTCTCATCTAAAGCTTTGAAGTAATCATTTAATTTTTGTGTATTGATATGTTGAGCAAAGCCCCAAACTGAAAGCCGTAACGGAAACACTGAAAAACAGTTTACTGAACATACTCATGAAGTTTCACTTATATGTCGTAAAACAGAGGGGTTTGTTACATTCACCGCTCTTTAATTCCACCAAAATTTAGACAGCTACAGGTGCTTTGATTCCCGGATGAGGATCGTAATTTTCCAGCGTGAAATCTTCAAAATTAAAATCAAAATATTTTTCACTTCGGATTCAATTTCATGGCAGGAAGTGGTCTCGGTTCTCTTGAAAGTTGTTTATTGACCTGTTCAAAATGATTGTTGTAAATGTGAACGTCTCCGAAGCTGTGAACATAATCTCCCACTTCCAAATCACAAACCTGTGCCACCATCATCAGCAATAAGGCGTAGCTTGCAATGTTAAATGGAACGCCAAGGAAAACATCTGCGCTTCTCTGATATAACTGAAGGGATAGTTTACCATCAGCAACATAGAACTGAAATAACGCGTGACATGGCGCTAAAGCCATATTCGGGATTCGGCAACGTTCCATGCGGAAACGATCAATCTCCTGGAATCCGGATTTTTTTTGATCTGATCGATCACGTCGAGATCTGGTCCCACTACTTTGTTATCAGCTCCTTTCCAGCTTCTCCACTGTGCTCCGTACACTGGTCCCAGATCGCCGTTTTCATCAGCCCATTCGTCCCAGATGGACACTCCATGATCATTCAGGTATTTGATATTGGTATCGCCTTTAAGAACCAAAGCAGTTCATAAATAATGGATTTCAAATGCACTTTCTTGGTAGTACCAAAGGGAAACCTTTGACAGGTCATATCTCAGCTGATATCCGAAAACACTTCTTGTTCCGGTACCGGTTCTGTCTGTTTTATCTGTTCCGTTATCTAAAATATGCTGTAAAAGGTCTAAGTAATTTTGCATGTTGAAAAAGCGATTTTTATGGTTCAAATTTAGAAAAAAGTAAGTGAAAAACTATTAGATTTTATCAACGTTTCGTTATAAAAAAACTACCATGATATTTTTACTGTTTCCTTTTACGGATTTCAGCCTGCCGAATTTCTTTTTATCCATAAAGCCGTCACTCCAATAATCCAAAGTTACCGGTCCGAATCTGGTTATTTTCCCATATTTGCTTTGATTAAGGGTTTCATAGGCTCCGTATTCTATGGTAATATCTCCGATGCTTTTAATTTTCCCTGTTTTTCTTCATCGAAACCATCCTTCGTCCAATAAT
Source organism: Forcipomyia taiwana (assembly GCA_963930915.1). Classification (NCBI taxonomy): domain Eukaryota; kingdom Metazoa; phylum Arthropoda; class Insecta; order Diptera; family Ceratopogonidae; genus Forcipomyia; species Forcipomyia taiwana. The sequence goes on from CAWVOI010000070.1 coordinate 1,831, forward strand.
CAACATCCATATTTCCAATGCGTTTTACTTTCCCGAACTTTTCTCTTTCTACATTGATTCCGTCCCAGTATTCTACGGTGAGGTTTCCGATATTTTAATTTTTCCGTATTTGGTATCCGTTTCATTCAGTGAGCTCCAATAATCTACATTGATAATTGCCAATGTTTTTTACTTTGCCATATCTGTATTTTTCAAAGTTTTCATTATCATAATAATCGATATTCCCTTCGAGAGCTCCGGAATAGAAACCTGCAATTTGTCCGCTTCCGTCAAGGGTAACGGTAAGATCTCCTATTTTCATCTCAACGGATTGCAGATCATATCCTCTGGAAAGGTTGGCTCTTATCTGAGCTCCTATCGTTATGCTTCCCAGAAAAAACAGAAGTATGATTATATTTTTAAGTTTCATATTAATTAGATTTAGTTACCAAATATTTTCAATTGTCTGATGTGTATTATTATGGAAAATGTTTGTCCTGCTCTTAGCCCCATCATCGCTTTTGCCAAAGGAGCTTCATCCGAAATCGTCATGATCTTGTTATTCTCAAAAACAATTTCCCCCACAGAAGCGGAAATATAAAACAATCCTTTATCGGTTTTCACTAAAGCTCCGTTTTGTACTTTTTCAGAAGGGTCCGCAGATACTTTTTGAATAAGCCCTTGCTGATACAGAGCTTCATTGAGCTGCCTCTGAAGGTTATTGATCTCCTGCTGAAGCATTTCCCGGCCGGTTTCATATTTATCTCCCATTGAGCTTTTGGTGTCGTTATTGGAAGCACGGGTTTCTGTGATCAGATTTTCAAAATCCTGATCTTTTCGGAGATTTTATTTTTGATGATTTCTACTATTTTTGATTTGTCCATTTTTTCATTAGGCTATGCTATGCCTTTTCTATTGGATTAAAAAAGCGGGTAAAACCCGCTCTTATTGATCAAATTTTTATTTTACTTTTCAAATACGGCGAAATCCGAAGGTTTAAAACTGAAATCTTTTCCTGCATTAAAATCCCTCTTCGATCCTTCAAAAACATTTTAAAACTGCCGGATACATGTTCATCTTCAATACTGAAGTTCACAGATTCCTTTGACATATTCAAAACAACAAGAACCTCATCTTTCCATTTTTCCTTACATAAGCCAAAATTTTGTCGTTTGCAGTTGTGTTGAGCAAATAAGTGGTTACATTAGGATCTCCACCACGTAAAGCCGGGTTTGAAGATTTCAGGTCAGCAATGTCTTATAAAAATCAGCCATCTGGTAATTCCGTTCATTCAATGACATCTTTTCAAAGAATTCAGTCTTTTCATATTGGGCAATTCCTGTCCTGAATATAATAGTGGGATTCCATTCCAAGTTGCGGAGAATACAGCCATCGGCTTAGCTATAGTTCCATATTTTTCGTATTCCGTTCCCATTCCAGGAATTCTCATCATGATTGGTGGTGAACCACGCTCTCATGGAAGCATCTCCTATCGCAGAATATTTTATCAATAGGTCTTTTAACTCCTGCAAAGGAAGATTTTTCTTGTAATAATCTTCAGATTTGTGCATCCATGTCCATGAATAGCTTGCGTCAAATACTTTTCCGTAATCCGGATTTTCAAGCTCATCAAATTCTCCTATCCAGAAAAGAGGCTTGATTTTTTCCACTTCAGGACGGGCCTGTTGCCAGAAATCCACTTCCACCCATGAAGCCAGGTCACATCTGAATCCGTCGATATTGGTTTCTTTCACCCAATATTTCATGGCATCGATCATTTCTTTTCTCATTTCCTGGTTCTTATAGTCCAGCTCGATGATATCATCCATTCCGGAGCAATGTGGAATTTTCCATCAGGATCTTTCAGATAGAATTCGGGATGGGTTTTGGTCCAGATATGATCCCAACCTGTATGATTGGCCACCCAGTCAATGATTACCTTGAAGCCTAATCTGTGGGCTTCATTCACCATATGCTTGAAATCATTCAATGTTCCGAATTCGGGATTGATGGAGGTATAATCTGCAGCCGCATACTGACTTCCCAGACTCCTTTTTATTTTGCTGGGCAATAGGTGTAATGGGCATAAACCAGAGTGTTTTCACTCCCATAGATTTCAGGCGGGGCATTTCTTTTTCAAATGCTTTGAAAGTACCTTCCTGAGTATATTGTCTTAGATTAACTTCATAGATATTTGTGGTGTGTTTCCATTCTTTCGGCAAATCCATAGTCGTCTTTTTGTTTGTATTTTGAACAGCACAGGATACAATTCCAAGCCAAAGCAGTGGTATCAACGCAGAGTACTGATTGTTTGGTGAGTGGCAAAATAGCGAAAATGCGAAAGTCGAAAACTGCGAAACCGTAAAATCGTGAAACCTTGAAATTGCTAAATTGTAAACTATATTGATCTTTTATTCTTTTTGCCATTCCGCAGTTCTGCAATTTTACGGTTTTGCCAATCAGAAATTAAGGTATAAAAAAAGCCCCGACATTACTCAGGGCTTATATTGTGTTTATCTTTCGTCGTTATCATCTTCCTCATCATCGAAGATATCATCATTGTAATCTTCTTCTTCCTCGTCATCAAAAGTATCATCGTCTTCATCTGAAAAGTTTCCTCCGGAAAAATCGTCATCAAAGCTGAAATCATCATCCATTAACGGCATTGCCGATTTCTTTTTGGACCCTCCTGAGCTTCCGTTCTTACTAGGAGCTTTTAAAGGAACGTTTCCGAATCTGTATACAGTGATCGGGTAATTCACCCCTTTTGTTTCTTCAATAATTTCAACAAGCTCGCAAAAAAATTCCCAAAGATCTAAAAGACCATATTGAAACTGAGCTTTGTCTCCAATACTTTCAAATGCCTCATCAATATAAACATCCGACATAATCTCACCATCTCCGTCATCACTCATATCTTCCAACGGAACACTTTTCACGATTGTTCCATCTTCTTCCAGTAAATTAAAAGTGGAAAGTTCGTCACCTTGAAGACTGAACGCGCTTTTAATTCCTAAATGTAAGTTCCATAGAGTCTGTTTTCCCTTAATTTCTATATCACGGAAAATGTCTTCTTTCGCATCTAATATTACGCGGATTTTGTAAACCATACCAGTTTTTTAAATTTCTTTTTGCCTTATTATTATGATAAATTTCTGTTGCAAATATATAATAAATGACATGTCACAAAAAAAATATTTCAGAATTTTTAAAATATTTTTTTTTCATACATTTTGCGGAGTTATTTACTTTTTTCAAGCATAAACTGAACTTGGTTCCTTCTAAATATACACTTTCTACTGTAATGTTTTCGTTATGAGCTTCAAGGATGTGTTTTACGATGCCAAGCCTAATCCGGAGCCACCTTCTCGTCTGCTTCTGCTGGTTTCCACACGGTAGAATCTTTCAAAGATTCTTGGCAGAATTTCAGGTTTGATTCCCATCCCGTTGTCTATCACTTCAATAAGCACTTTGTTTTTAAGAACACTGGTTTTCACCACCACTTTTGCTTCCTGTCTGTTGGCATAATGAATGGCATTGGAGATTAGATTGATAAAGACTGGGAAATTTTCTGTTTATCTGCATCTACAAAGATTTGCGGATGCAGGGTCTGAATTTGTAGGGTTGTATTGTTTTTTTCCGCTTCAAGGTCAAGAAGGTCAAAGATCTCTTTGATCAGGAGATTCACATCAAATCTGGAAACCGTAAGGTTGATCTCTCCTGCTTCCAGTCTGTTGATCATATCCAGATCCGTAACTATGGCAATGAGTCTTTCTACGGAAATCCCAATTCTTTCCAGATATTTGTCTCTGATACCCAGGTTTTCCACCCCTCCCTCTCTCAAAGTCTCTACATACCCCTGGATGGAAAACAAAGGAGTTTTGAGCTCATGGGAAACATTTCCTATATATTCTTTACGGTAGCTTTCCATTTCTTTCATCATGTCGATCTGGGAAACTTTCTGCTGATTGAGGTCGGAAAATCTTTCTCCTAATTCTTTAATGGTAATGTTTTCGTCATTGTCATTCACCATTTCCTGCGGAAGGATTTCAGAAATGGTACGTACCTGCTTTTTACCGTAATAATTGAACAGCAGTTCAAGGACTACATAATTAATGATAAAAATAAGGACTACACAGATAAAGAGGCCCATTTTGAAAAAGGGCGTTCTGTAATAAATATCTTTTAGTGAATCGAAAATGACTACTAAAAGAAACATCACCAGTGTCAGAAGACACGAGGCGACGAGGGTAAGTCTGTAAAATTTCAATTTTACAACGTTTTATTGGTTGATATAAAGATAGTTTTTTTAGGATTATGCGATTAGCTTATAACCTATTCCTTTCAAGGTCTGGATCGTATTAATTCCTAATTTTTCTCTTAATCTTCTGATATGAACATCTATAAGCAGTGGTATCAACGCAGAGTACTATACCTTTTCAAGGATTTCCTCTCTTTTGAAAACCTTTTCCGTATTGGAAGCCAAAAGATATAATAAATCGAATTCTTTTTTAGGGAGTAAGAACTGTTGCCCATTTTTAGAAACTCTGAAATTATCCTTATCAATAACAAGGTCTCCAATTTCAATCAGCTTTGCGTTGTCTGAAACCTGAGAAGTTAATTGTAATAGCGCATTTACTTTAGAGGTCAGAATTTTCGGTTTGATGAGCTTTACAATGTAATCATTGGCTCCTGCCTGGAAACCTGCCAATTGAGAAAACTCTTCACTTCTGGCGGAAAGGAAAACAATCAGTGTTTTTCTGAAGCTCTTTTATTTTGCGAAGTTCCTGGCAAGTTTCGATACCATCTTTTTCAGGCATCATCACATCTAGCAGGATAAGGTCCGGAATAATATCCTTTGCTTTTTCTATCCCTTCATTACCATTGGTAGCGGTGTAAATGTCGTAACCTTCTTTTTCTAAATTGTAAGACAGAATCTCTAAAATATCCAGTTCATCGTCTATTAAGAGTATTTTCTTTTGGTTCATTTTTAATTTTTACTGAGTCAAAGTTAACAATTTTTGAATGACAGATTAATAAATCAGCAATCGTTTACATAAAGTTAACAATAATCTCATTTTGTTAATGTATAGTTAAGAAAAAAATTAAATTTTACTAAACCATTTACAACGTCTTTCTTTTATTCCTTTGCACCGAAAGAATCTAAGTGTAAATAAAGAAAGTAAATAATGAAAATTCATAAGCTTAGCATTGCCGTTTTGTTTTTGTCCGGATCAGTATTTTATGCACAGGAAATTAAGCAGGATACTGTAAAAAAGGAAAATAAAATTGATGGCGTAGTAATACAAGGAAGCAGCAACAAGAAAACAGAAACTGCCGTACTTGGGGAACAGAAAAAGGCTATTATACAAAAACAGGCTGTAAGTGCTGAAGAAATTTCCAGAAAAGGAATATCCAACGTAGAGCAAGGTCCTTACCAAAGTAACCGGGATCACTACAGTAGAAGGAAGAGGGCTTTTCGTAAGAGGACTGGAAGAAAGATACAATTATCTGTTGATCAACGGTCTTGGTTCTCCATCCAACAACCCTTTCCAGAAAATCATTGCCTTAAAACAGTTTCCAACAGACGTTGTAGGAAAGCTTAATATCTATAAAACTTTTAACTCCAATCTTTACGGAGATTTCGCAGGAGCTACTTTCGATATTGAAACCTTAACAATTGATAAAGCGTTTTCAAAAATTGAGTTTGGTATCGGAATCAATACTTTAAGTACATTTAAAGATCATTTTAAAGTAGCTGAAGGAGCAGATGGAATGAACGGCTATCTTGGTTTAAATTCCAGAGACAGAAGATTACCTAATGAAGTAAGAAATGAAAGACCAAGCAATCACGTCTTTACAAAAGAGCAATCTTTATCTTCGTTTAAAGATTCTTGGAATGTAGATAACATAAAATCGATGCCCGAATACAAGTATTGGATTTACTACGGCACAAAAAATAAAAACCGGAGAAACCGGAAATCTGGGAGTCTTATTCTCTTTAAATCAATCATCAAAATATTCTTATAGAGAAGGAGATAATAACCAGTTTAGAAATAATGGACCTACCATAGAACTGAGTAACCTGTTGAATAAAAAAGACTACGAATATGAAACAGAATCTTCTGTATTATTAGGACTAGGCTATAAGAACAAAGGAACGAATGTAAAACTTAAATGCTATTTATCTACAAAACTCTTCTAATATCATTGAGGATTTCAGCGGATATAAGAATGGCCAGGTTTTGGATCAGCGTTTCTTCAGAACCAATCAGCAGGACATTTCAAGATTTTTGGATTTGCAGCTAACAGCATCACAGAAAATCGGAGAACGTCATCAGTTTAAGGCAGGAGCGAGTTATGTAATCAACAATTACAGCCAGCCGGACAGAAAGATTTTCGAACTTAGCCAGCCTGATGATTTCACTCACGCATTAATTTCTTACGGAGGTAACAGCTTTATCAGACAGTATCTGGATGTGGATGGCAGGTTTTACGGATCGGCATTCGGTGAATATTCTGTTTTCTTAGGTGAAAAAGGTGATCGTAAAGATTATCCTATGCAGTTATCTGTAGGATATAATGGATTTACTGATATCAGAAAGAATTCTTACCGATTCATTTTCGGAAATCCGGGAAATATGAGCACTTCTGTTTATATTGATGTAGACCGTCCTCAGGAAACTTTGAATACTTCTATCAATAATAATCAACTTTATTATAATGAAGGTAGTGACTCTTATGCTTATTTATCCAATATCTACCAGTTTGTAAATGCAGGTTACCTGAATTTTGATTATAAGCCAAGCGACAGCTGGGACATTTTAGTGGGTGGAAGATTCGAAAATGACATGAGAATCATCCGTTTCAACAGACCGGGTGATGCCAATAGAATTAACCTTACTCCTAATAAGAATTATTTCTTACCATCACTTTCTGTTAAAAAGGCCTTAAACAGCAAGAATAATTTGAGGTTATCTTTAAGCAAGACCATTACTCGTCCTGTTCTTATTGAAACCATGCCTATTGAATACATTAATCCGGATAACTCTTCAATTCTTGGTAATGCCAATATCCAGAACAGTGAAAACTATAATGTGGATTTGAAATGGGAATACTTCCCAACGAACAAGGAGATGTTTGCGGTTAACTTATTCGCCAAAAGAATTGATAATGCCATTGAACGTTCTATGGCACCTTCAGCTAACGCAAGTGGTGTTGTGATTACTTTTTACAATGCTGAAAGAGCAACTCTTGCCGGGATAGAATTAGAAGGAATTTTAAACCTGGGCAGATTTTCTGAAGCTTTAAACAAATTTACCTTAGGAGCTAATGCTACATTTATGTATTCTGATGTAGAAAGAAGCGAAGATCAGTTAAAAACAGAAAGACCTCAAGGATATACGAATGATCAGCTTCATAAAAGAGGTTTACAAGGAGCTTCACCATATACCATCAATGCAGATTTGAAATATGAATATAAAAACTCTAAAAACTTTAGCAAGACCTTCTCTTTAGTATATAATGTTTCAGGTTCCAAAATCTATGCGGTAGGTGGATCCGGTTCAGACAATTACTATGAAAAGCCATTCCATCAATTAGACTTCGTATACCAGAACCAAATTGATAAGAACTGGAACGTAAAGTTCGGAGTACAGAATATTTTGAACAGCAAGTACCGCGTTGAACTGGGAGACGATAGTTATTACTCCGTAAATACAAACGGTATTTATTCTTTGAATAACTATTTCAACGGAGTAACATTCAACTTTACCGTAGGCTATACTTTCTAAAACTTAATTTTTAAAAAATAAAATCTTAATATAAAATGAAAAGAAATCTTTTAACTTTATTATCATTAACTTTACTTTTAAGTGTGTCTTCATGTACCATTGAAGTAAATGATGATTCAGGAACACCTGCTATTACAAACCCTGGAAACACATCCGGAGTTCTTCCTGAAGGAGGTAAATTATCTGGTGAAATCACTTCTAATCTTACTATTAAAAAAGGTAATTACACATTAGAAGGTATTGTAAAAGTAGCAGATGGAGCAACTCTTACTATTGAAGCAGGTGCAACATTCACAGTATCTACTGCCGTTACATCAAGCTTAGTAGTTTTACAAGGTGGAAAAATCCTTGCTTTAGGAACAGCAAACGAGCCTATCGTTTTTACAACTGCTGCTAAAACTCCTGGAGGATGGGGAGGAATCACGATCTACGGAAAAGCTCCTATCAAAGCGGTGAACGGAAATACTACTGCTGTATCAGAAGATGGAAATGCAATAACATATGGAGGAACTGATGCTAACTTCAGCTCAGGTATCTTAAAATATGTAAGAGTAGAGTATGCTGGTAAAAAAATCAGTGATGGAACTTCAGAAACCAATACCTTCACATTCTACGCGGTAGGTGACGGTACTATCTTAGAGAACCTGGTTGCCTATAAAGGAACAGATGACGGATATGAGTTCTTTGGAGGTACCGTAAGTGCTAAAAATATTGTATCTTATGGTAACTATGATGATTCTTTCGACTGGCAAGATGCTTGGAGCGGACAGAATAATACCAACTGGTATGCTTTCCAAACTGTGACTGGTAACTTCGGGATGGAGATTGAAGCTTCTGCAAATATAGACAACACACCACCTAAAATCTCTAATATCACTTTAATCAGAGATGCTAATACTAATCCTGAAGTTGCAGGATCTACAGAAATTTCTGCGATCCAGTTCAAAAGACAGGGAACCGGTATTTTCTCTAATGTATATATAAGCGGATATAAAAACACAGGAGGTAAAAATGCTTATTCAGTGCTTATCCAGGAGCAGACTACTGAAACCAATCAGGTAGCTACCAATAAAATAAAAGTAGAGCCTCTTAACTATGTAAATTCTGACAATCCTGGAGTTTGGGGATATGCATATACTCCGGTTGCAGTAAAAACATTTACTAATACAGCTACTGTTTCAAAAGTGTCATTAACTGCAGGAGCTTGGGCTACTGTGGATGGAGTGAACCTTTTATCTGCTTTACAATAATTAGGTTATAATAGTTTCTTCATATCAAATTGAAAAAGCCGTCAGGAAATAATTTCCTGACGGCTTTTTAACTTTATGTCATTCTGAACAAAATGAAATGAAGCGTAGAATCTAAACATTTATATTCAGCCACTGGGATTCCCGCTATATTAGAAATTAAAACAGTAATGTTTTGTTTGGAAATATATTATTACAGCATCTAAAAAATCGAAAGAAGTAATTTTTATTTACTTTTTTTGTTTTCAAATTCTTTTAGCTTTCGTTTCATAAATTCAATTTCATTTTTCTGTGTTTCAAGTATGTTTTTTTGCAATTGTATCAGTTCGGGATCGGTAAGCCTTGCTTTTTCAGACATCAACACTGCTGCTGCATGGTGCGGTATCATTCCTTTTACAAACTGTTGATCACCCACATTTATTTGTTTTCTAATACCAACCCAAGATAAAATACCAACGGCCAGGGATAGTGTAATGATTACCCAATTGATTTTTTTATTTTGATACATTCCTTTCATTATCAGCAGTTCAATAATCAACATTACCGACACCATCAGCAAAGTCATGTAAAAATTATTGATGTTCGGGATCAGATTATTCAATCCGTCAATCATAGCATACATAATGAAATACATGGCTATGAACATTGCAACAGCCATTGCAATAAAACGTTTGTACATTGCTAAAGAATGTTGTTTCCCACTATGTTCTTCATTTGTATGGGTATCTTGCATTTTGTGTTGATTTTCCATATCAGTAGCTTTTTAATTGTTATTAAGAGTTTCTTGTACACCGAACCAAATAAGCATTTGAGAACCGTAATTTTATGATCTAACAAAAAAGGATGAAGCAAAGCCTCATCCTTTTTATTTTATATTAAGAATATTCAAATTTTCTTACCGCTTCCAGCGTCATATCAATTTCTTTATCCTTGATTGCATCACTGATGAAATAGGTTTCATATCCGCTTGGCGGAAGATAAACCCCATTGTTCAGCATTTGATGGAAAAAATTATTGAATAATGAATGGTTCGCTTCCTGAGCTTCGTCAAAATTAGAAACTCTGTTGATATGGAAGAAAACAGACATCATAGAACCTTTTCTATTGATTTTATGGGCAATTCCTTTTTCATTAAGAATCTTTCCGATTTCGAAGTCCAAAGTTTCTGTTGTTTTATTGAGCCTGTTGAAGAAATCACTATCATTTTTAATGATCTGAAGGGTTTTTAAACCGGCTCTCATGGCCAATGGATTCCCACTTAATGTTCCGGCCTGATAAACTCCTCCTTTCGGAGCCAGATGATCCATAATTTCATTTCTTCCTGCAAAAGCTCCCACTGGTAAACCTCCGCCGATTACCTTTCCATACGTTACCAGATCCGCCTTCACATTGAAAAGTTCCTGAGCACCTCCAAACGCCAGTCTGAAACCGGTCATTACCTCATCAAAAATTAATAATGTTCCGTTTTCATCACAGATTTTTCTTAAGTTTTGCAAAAAATTGTTTTCCGGAAGAACACAGCCCATATTTCCGGCAACAGGTTCAATAATTACTGCAGCAATTTCTCCCTGATTGTGGCGAAATAAATCTTCTACCTGCTCAAAATCATTATAACGGGCTAAAAGCGTATCCTTTGCAGTACCCTGAGTAACTCCCGGAGAATTCGGGTTACCGAAAGTAGCTGCTCCACTTCCCGCTTTGATTAAAAATGAATCTGAATGTCCATGATAACACCCTTCAAACTTGATAATCTTATCTCTTCCGGTGAATCCTCTAGCCAATCTGATCGCACTCATGCAAGCTTCCGTTCCCGAAGAAACCATTCTGATCTGATCAATATTCGGAACATTTTCCGTAATGAATTTAGCAATTTCCGTTTCCAGTTCTGTGGGAGCTCCGAAAGAAAAGCCTTTTTCAGCCTGGATCTTCAGTTCTTCCAATACTTCAGGATGAGTATGCCCTAAAATAGCAGGTCCCCATGAATTAATATAGTCTATGTAGGTATTGTCATCCGCATCGGTAAGGTAAGCTCCTTTTGCAGATTTCATGAAAACAGGAACACCTCCCACTGATTTGAATGCACGAACCGGCGAATTTACTCCTCCTGGAATGTATTTATAAGCCTCTTCAAATAAAGCCGAACTTCTTTGGTATCTCATATATCTAGTTGTAAATTAATAGTTGCTTGTTTCTAGTTAGGTTCACAAAACTGAAAACCAATACCAGCAACAAGCAACTAAAAACAAAATTAATTAGTTTCTTGGTTTTTTATCTATTAAATAAATCAGCTGTCCTGTGGATGGCTTTTGTCCTTCATCCATTCTGTTTTTAGCATATAATTTATTCAATTTGATTCCGAATTTTTGAGCGATATCATGCATATCTTCTCCTGCTTCAGCCTTGTAAGTAGGCTTGTTTCCATCGGAATTTTTAGATTCAAGGAAAACGATATCGTTCTTGTGTAAAACATCTGTTTCCAGCTCATTCCATTTCATCAGTTTACTTTCACTGATCTTGAATTTATTGGCAATAAACTGAACATTGGTATCTTCAGGAATGATAATGTATTTCAACCCTTCATTCGGGTGACTTTTAATCAGGATAGAATTAAGAATTTCCGCTTTTGTTTTAATCTTCTCCACTCTTTTTTGCTGTTGAGCATAAGAAGTCTGCTTGTAAGGAACATTAACGGTTACCGGATCTTTTTTGGTGACTTTAGAGGGTTCCAGCTGAGCCATAAAAGATCTGTCATCCTTTAAATCAGGATACATTCTAAGAACCGCATACAATACTTCCTTGGAATTGGTATTATCGAATTCGTACAATTTATATCTTTCAATTTTACCGATTAGGATAGAAGCGTAGCGCGGATTGGTAGCATATCCCGCTTTTTTAAGTCCATACGCCCACGCTTTGTAATCCTTCATATCAAGGTTGAAAAGATTCGCATAATATTTTCTGGTGGTTAAAAAGATGGAGTGATCTTCATAGGATTGTCTCGGATCATCGTACACACGGAAACACTCATTGGGAGCATCATCAGTGTGTTTCATGGTTCTGCCGGTCCAGTTTTCCTTACATTTGATCCCGAAATGGTTTTTACCTTCCTGAGCCAGTCTGCTCTGCCCACCTCCGGTTTCCAGAAGCCCCTGAGCAAGAGTAATAGAAGCGGGAATCTTATATTTTTCCATTTCTTCTACGGCATATTGAGCAAATTTCTGGATGTATTGATCTTCAGTAGCCCAGGTCTGAGCTGAGAATTTTGATAAAACTAAAAGGCTTATAAGCAAGAAAAGTCTTTTCATGTTTTTCAATTTTACTTATATAATTAAATTTCTGTTCTGTTTTTTCAAAAGCAAATTAGCCCCTTCAATCCCTTGTAAACCTCCGGTATGAAAGCACAAAATTTTGCTGTTTTCAGGAAAATACCCTTCATCGATCAGTTCAAAAACTTTCTGCATCATCTTCCCTGTATAAATGGGTTCCAGAGGAATCCCGTATCTCACTTTAAAATCATTGATAAAACGGATGTTTTCATCTTTTATTTTACCATAACCTCCAAAACCTGAATCTATTAGATTAAAGTTTTTCTTTAAGGTTAATTCCAAGATTTTGTTCTCCAAAGAAGAATCTCCTACTACTGCACAGCCTATAACTTTCTGATTCTCTTCACAAAATTTTGAAATCCCCGCAATGGTACCACCGGTTCCAACTGCTGTGCAAAGATAATCAAAATCTTTTGTTTCGTCATTCAGCATCATTTTCACACCTTCTACGGCCTCTTCATTGGTACCGCCTTCTGGTATAATCAGTGCATCCGGATATTCTTTTTGAAGAGCTTCTGTCAACTTTTCTTTATCCCGGTATACTTCGCGGCTTATGAATCTGAAATTCATTCCATTACCTGAGGCGAAAACCAATGTTGGATTTTCCTGCCATTTATGTTCCAGCTCTTCTCCTCTGATGATCCCCAAAGTTGGAATTTTCAATAGTTTTCCTACCGCAGAAACTGCTGCAATATGATTGGAGTAGGCTCCGCCAAAAGTAATTAAGCAGAGATTTCGATGATTTTCATCTACATAATGGTTCACATTATAAAAAAGCTTCCAATATTTGTTTCCCGAAATCAGGGGATGAATAAGGTCTTCCCTTTTCATAAAGAGCTTCACTTTTTTCCTTAATGGAATTTCAATGATGGGAATATGGACTTCCGGAAGTTTCATCGATGCAAATTTCCTGAATTTATTTTAATAAATTAGTTAAACAAAACTTAAAAGATCATCATGAAAAAAACGGCCACTCTATTTTTATCTGCTTTGTTCGTTATTATTTTCGCAGCAGTAATACTCTATGCTTTTTTAGGTGACCTTTTCACTCCCCGTTCTGAATTTGATATTACTGATAAACAAAATGACAAGATCGTCCACATGTTTAACACGCAAATTGAAAAACAAATCGAAGATCATACCCAAAGCACAATGCATCCGGGGTATATTCCTGAAAGCAGGCAAAATACCACCAGTTATTTAAAAACCATCCGAAGCATCGAAAGCTATTCCCGTTATGGAGTAAAATCTACCCAACCGAGAAATTATCTTGAACTGAACATTACTTTCAATGACGGAAACTACTGCTGAAAAAGTCTACACAGGACATCCTTGTTCCGGATATTTGGACCCCTGCTTATTAATGAAAGTGGAAATGAAAAACGGAAAAGCGGTGAAAATTTTCACCAACGGGCAGGAAAAGAAAGGCTCTCCCGAATGGATTATCCCGGATCTGAATGTATTGATTGAAAAAGCTATTTCTTATGATATCCAGCGTAACCATGATAACTATTTCCCACCGTCGAAAACACAGAAAGATTTTGATAAGGAATGGGAAGATCAGCAATAAGGATTAAGAATTACCTAAGTATTTCCAGAAACTCCAGAATTTCCTTTTTTGAAGATAGGTCAGGTCTCTTTCCATCGCATAGGCTTCCCTTTCAAACGAAATGTACCGGTATGCCATAAAGCTGTCCTTTAGCCTGAAAAACCAGTAATAATATTCGATTACATAAAAGATATAGAAGAAGATAACCAGTAATTCCAATTGTTGCCTTAAATGAATTTTTTTCGTGATTGATAAGTATTTTATTTTCCTTATCTTCGGGTTTCCTAATGAAGATAAAGGGAAAGAGAGCAATGCCGTTAATTTTAAGTTTTTTTAATGGCTTTTGGCATACAATTATCATAATAACAAATATAAAATTTTTTGAGCAAGATTTAACTTATGGCCCTTTTTGACATCAAAGAAAATGAGGATTTTTACTATAATGAACAGGGATACAAGGTTTTTACAGAGAAGTTTCACCTGAAGAGAGGATACTGCTGTAAAAGTGGCTGTAAACATTGTCCTTACGGATACGATAAAAAGACGGATACATTCATTAAAAACGATAAAAAAAATAAATAAAATGAAATCACTGGTTCGCGAATTCTCTAATGTAAATATAAGTGTAATGAGCAAAAAATATATTTTTATTTTGTTAGCCTCGGCTGCTTTAAGTTTAACGTCATGTAGTCCTTTCCAAGTGCGTTCAGACTATGCCGAAACTGCCAACTTCAATTCTTACAAAACCTATAAACTGAGAATTGATGATCTGAAGCTGAATGACATTGATAAAGACAGAGTATTGAATGAATTGTCAAGACAATTGCAAAGTAAAGGTCTTGCTTCGGGTGAGAATCCGGACCTGATCATTAATGTAAAAGCTAATCATAAAAAAGTAACCGATATCACTACCAACTCTCCTTACGGAATGTGGGGATGGGGCGGCCCGTTCGGTTGGGGTGTAGGAGTAAACAGAACATGGAGCAGCAATTATAATGAGGGTGCTTTGATTGTTGACCTTATCGACGCCAGAACCAATAAATTAGTTTGGCAGGGAATCGGAAGCGGAATTTCCGTAGATTCGCCGAAAGCTAAACAGAGACAAATCCCTGAAATTGTGGCAGAGATCATGGCTAATTATCCTCCACAAAGAAAATAATTAACAGAAATAATCAGATATATGAAAAGTCAATACATTGTAAGTATTGACTTTTTTAATTATGAGCCCAATTATGAGCCTTAATGGCTTAGTTCAAAATTCAATGCATCACATTTCAAAATTAACAGTGTCTTAATTTTTCATTCATAAAAATGTAGTATTCTTACGGAAATTATATTCTATATGAAAAAAATTATTCTTTCCCTTTTAATAGGTGGTTTAACCTATGCACAGGCTCCTGCCGGTTATTATAATTCGGCTAACGGATTGTCGGGTGCAGCTCTTAAGACTGCTTTAAACAACATCATCACCAACGGACATCAGGACAAAGGCTATAGTGGACTTTGGACAGGATACAAAACAACCGACATTGATAAAAATTATGAAAATGACGGATCTATTTTAGACATCTATTCTGAAAATCCATCGGGAACGGATCCTTATAAATATACTCCCGGAACCAACCAGTGTGGAACATATTCCGTGGAAGGTAACTGTTATAACCGGGAGCATATCGTTCCTCAAAGCTTATTCAACGAAGCGGCGCCTATGGTTTCGGACATTCATTTTATCCGTGCTACCGATGGCAAAGTTAATGGAATGAGATCCAATTATCCTTTCGGGAAAGTGGGAACGGCTACTTTTACTTCTAAAAACGGGTCAAAGCTTGGAAACTCCGTTTCTTCGGGATATTCCGGGACGGTTTTTGAACCGATTGATGCATTTAAGGGAGATGTGGCACGTATGATCTTTTATTTTGTGACCCGTTATCAAAGTAAGCTTTCTACATTTACTACCGGAAATATGTTGGGAAATTCAACATTCCCGGGATTACAAACGTGGGAACTGAATGTTTTGCTGGCTTGGCATAATCAAGATCCGGTTTCTCAGGCAGAGATCAACAGAAATAATGCTTCTTATACTTTCCAGGGAAACAGAAACCCTTTTATTGATAATCCTAATTATGTAAATCTTATTTGGGGTTCAGGGTCAGGATCAGGAACTACAGATCCGGGAACAACCAATCCGCCTACGAATTGTGGAAATGAAACATTTGAAACAATTCCTTCCACCAGCTCTTCAAGCTATTTAACAAGAACATGGACCAATGGAGGTGTGACCTGGACAGCAACTGATGCAAGAACAGATCAAACGATTTCTACGAAGGCGATCACGGTGAGAGACGGCTCATTACAATCGAATACATTAAGCAATGGAATCAGTTCTTTAACGGTAACTACCCAATTGAAGTTTACGGGAAGTAATGGAACGTTGAATCTTCAGGTGAACGGAACAACGGTAGGAACCATTCCTTATAGTGCAACTGCCGCTACAACTACCATCAATAATATCAATGTTTCAGGAAATGTGGTGATAAGCTTAATGAATACGGTATCAGGAAACAGAGTGGCTATTGACAATGTAAGCTGGACCTGCTATTCATCAACAGCAAAACAAAGCAATACAGCTGTTACAACATCTTCAGAAGCAGCTGTGAAAGAAACGGAAGGTTTACAAATTTCCCCGAATCCAATCTCTGATCAGGAGATCTTTGTAAAAGGAAATACAGAAAATATAAAAAAGGCTGAAATATACAATTTACAGGGAAAGGTGATGCAGACTATTGATAATCCTTTTAAGAACAGCAGAAATTCAATTAAGATTAAAAATTTGGAACAGGGAGTCTACCTTCTGAAGCTGGATCAGTCTACTTTGAAATTTATCGTTAAGTAAGAAACAATTGTATACATAAAAAAGACCGCAAATTGCGGTCTTTTTTTATCATTATGGAAAAATTATTTCCCCATATTTTTGATCTGCTCCATCTGTTCCATATAAGCAGCCCAACCTCCAGTTGAAATCACATAGATAAACCAGATTAAACTCAATACCCCAATCACAAGACCTATGATACATAAAATACGTCCTGTTTTAAGGTTGTTATAGTCTGTATATTGACCTGGATTGGCTAGGTATAAGGCATTGTCTTTGTTATAAAGGTTCATCCCGATCAATCCGCAGATGACCCCGATAATCCCGTTACAGCAGCAGCTTCCTAAAATAGCAACAATTCCAAGAATTAATACCGTTGTTGCGTTTGGCAATTTTTGATTCATAGTTTATAATTTTAATTTAATGTGTCTGCAAATAAAAGTGTTTATAAAAATAGGAAAATACCATTATAATTGAGTTAATAATGGCTAAAAAAACAATAATATTTCCATAATTTCTTTTTCTATCGATAAAACTTACCCCTACCATCATTAGAAAAAGAAGCAAAGTATACACTGCCGGAAACATATGAAAAGCCTCAGAGAATTTCCCTTCAAAAACCAATACTATTGCTCGCTGTGTGCCACATCCGAAGCATTCGATCCCTAAGAATTTTTTTGCTTGGGCATGGAAGCATGAAGTCTTCAATTTTCATGAGTATAGTTTTTTCAAATATTTCATAAAATTAAGAAGAAATTTTCGCTCTCAGGTATTGATGCGGAAAAAAGCATTCTTCTTTCATTTCAAATGATCCCTGAACAGCAATATAAGGATTTCTTAAAATCTCTCTCGCAATAAAAATAAGATCTGCATCTCCTTTTTGTAAAATCTCTTCTGCCTGTTCCACTTTCGTAATTAATCCCACCGCTCCGGTTTTCACCTGTGCCTGATTTCTTACCTCTGAGGAAAACTGAACCTGATAGCCTTCATACACCGGAATTTTTGCGCCATGAATATTTCCGCCACTGGAAACATCCACTAAATCTACGTGATGATCTTTTAAAATTTTAGCCAGTTTCACACTATCTTCTACATTCCAGCCGTTTTCTGCATATTCCGTTCCTGAAATCCTTACAAAAAGGGCTGTATTTTCATTCAATTCTTCATTGACGGCATCTACAATTTCCAGTAAGAAACGAGCCCTGTTCTCAAAACTTCCTCCATACTCGTCTGTCCTGATATTGGACAAAGGAGATAAAAACTGATGAACCAAATATCCATGGGCTCCATGAATTTCAATAACATCAAAACCAGCATTCACTGCTCTTCTTGCGGCATCTTTAAAATGCTGAACCAGATTTCTAATCTCTCCAACAGTGAGCGCATGAGGAATTCTTTCAGTCGGATGATACGGAATAGAACTTGGTGCTATGGTTTCCCATCCTTCTTCTATGGGAATCTGAATATTATTCCATGTAGAACCTTTTCTGCCTGCATGAGCCAATTGGATTCCTACTTTACTTTCCGAATTTTTGTGAATAAATTCCACGATCTTTTGTAAGGCAAGAGCCTGTTCGTCATTCCAGATTCCCATACAATGATTGGTGATTCTTCCACGAGGCTTCTACCCCCGTAGCTTCTACCATGATCAATCCTGTACCTCCTTGAGAACGGCTTCCGTAATGCACAAAATGAAAATCATTGGCTATCCCGTTTTCACAGGAATACATACACATTGGTGACATGACCCATCTGTTTCTGATCTCTACATTTCTGAATTGTATTGGAGTATATAACATGTTTGAACTTTTTGAATTTCAGTTGAAAAGAAGAATAAAAACTATTTGCCCACCTGATGAAAAAGAGCTAATTTTATCCCCCTTTTTTAGTCTCACAATATATGAAAAAAGACATACAGATCGGTTACGAATATTTTAAAAATAGCAGCGAACTGAGCGATATAGAACAACAATTGTTTGAAAGAGCAAAACAAGCGCGTGAAAATGCCTATG
Organism: Forcipomyia taiwana; assembly: GCA_963930915.1. Taxonomy (NCBI): domain Eukaryota; kingdom Metazoa; phylum Arthropoda; class Insecta; order Diptera; family Ceratopogonidae; genus Forcipomyia; species Forcipomyia taiwana. The sequence continues at coordinate 20,609 of CAWVOI010000070.1, forward strand.
CCCCATATTCTCAGTTTTTGGTGGGCTGTGCCGTGCTGTTGGAGAACGGAGATATCTATTCCGGAAATAACCAGGAGAATGCGGCTTTTCCTTCCGGGCTTTGTGCGGAAAGAACAACCTTATTTTGGGTAGCTGCTAATTTTCCCAATGAAAAAATAAAGAAGATCTTCGTTGTAGGCGGTCCAAAGGATTTTTCCGAGAAAAACCCTCCTATTCCGCCGTGTGGAGCCTGCAGACAAAGTTTACTGGAATTTGAGACCAAACAAAACGAGAATATTGATCTTTACTTTTCAAGCATGAATGAAGAGGTGATCAAAGTCCAGTCTATAAAGGATTTATTGCCGTTCTCGTTTGATGCTACTTTTCTATAAGGTAAAATCGCAAAATTGTGAAATCGCAAAATCGTGAATCTGTCATTCTGAATACAGACTGCGGATCTGTAAACGAAGTTCAAATCAAATAAAAAATCTAAATGTCAAAATTGAGATTCTTCCTTCGTCAGAATAACAAACTTACTGTTAATTTTCATTATGGTTTAACGATTTCATAATTCAGCTTTTTGCTATTTTACGGTTTTGCAAATTTGCTATTTTACAATTCAACCTTTCTGCTTCAATAAAAATATCTATCTTTGCAAAAATTTTGGTTTCCAAGGTATTGGAATGAAAAGGGAATTGGGTGAAAATCCCAAACTGTCCCCGCAACTGTAAATCGCATAAGGATTTCTGCAACGGGCCACTGTGAAAACGGGAAGGCGCAGAAAGCGAAAGTCAGGAGACCTGCCAGAATTGTAACTCAAAAAAATATATTGCTTTCGGAGGAAAAGTAAAATAGTATGGATATAAAAAGATCTTTAGTATTACTTTTATCGTCTTATGGGTGTTTTCTTTTCGGGCAAGAGAAAACCATTGACACTGTTACTGTTTTTGATAGTCAGATGAAAAGGGTAAAGCTCTTTCATCCGATACAGGCTCTTTCTCCGGCTGACATTCAAAAAAATTCCGCTAATTTATCTGATGTTTTACGTTTTCAGACTTCTTTGTACATCAAGGAAAACGGACGTGGAATGGTATCATCTCCATCATTCAGAGGAACGGGAGCCAGCCATACAGCTTTTGTGTGGAACGGCATTAACATCAATTCTCAATTTTTAGGACAGGGAGATATTAATAATATTCCTGTTTTCGGATATGATCAGCTTGAGGTAAAGGCAGGTGGAGGAAGTATTATTTACGGAAGTGGTGCCATCGGAGGAAGCATTCATCTAAATAATGAATTGAATTTTAATAAAGGAGCAAAAGCTTCATTATATTCTGAATTTTCTTCTTTTGAGACGTATAATAATTTTGCGAAGGCTTCTTATAGTAATGATAAGTTCAGCTTTAAGGTTTCGGGAAATTATTTCATCAGCCAGAATGATTATGAAGTAGAAGAGGAAGAATATATCAACAGAAACGGAAGGTATTATAATACCACCTTCAATGTAGGAGCTTCTTATAAAATTGCAGATAGGCAAACGATTTCATGGCAAAGCCAGTTTTTCGATTCTTCCCAACACTATCCTATTTTTGTAGAAAACGGGAATAAAACCAAATATGAAACCCAGAGCACCAGAAGCTTACTGGCCTGGGATATCAATAAAAACAAATTTTCCAACAGCCTGAAGGCAGCTTATACGGAAGAAAACTTCCAGTATTTTGGAGATATTGCCGCTCCAAAGACCAGTGGAGCCACCGGAAAAAATTACATCTTCAAAAATGATTTCAACTATTTCATTACATCGAAATTGAATTTGAATGTCATTTCCGAATTTCAGGTGAATAAAGGAGAAGGATATGGTTCCGGAATTGGCGACATCAGCAGAAATACAGGATCGTTGGCCGGATTGGTAAGATATTTCGTCAACAATAACTTACGTCTTGAGGCAGGGATCAAAAAAGATTTTGTAGAGGATTTTGACTCTCCCATTTTATATTCATTCTCCGGAAAATGGAGTCCTTTGTTATGGTACAACGCCGCTTTTAATATGTCCAGAAATTTCAGGTTTCCGACTTTTAATGATCTGTATTGGGAACCGGGAGGAAATCCTCACCTGAAACCGGAAACTTCGATCCAAGGAGATATGACCCATGAATTTTTGTTCGGAAGTTTTAAGCTTTCATTGACTCCCTATTATATGGATATTTCGGATTATATTACCTGGCTTCCTACACAATACGGGTATTGGGCTGCTTTTAATACCAATAAAGTGGAATCTTACGGACTGGAATCACAACTCACTTTTTATAAGCAGTTTAATAGACACCATTTTAAGCTTAACGCAGGATATACTTACGCTAAATCTATCAATAAAGAGACTCAAAAACAGATGATGTTATGTTCCATTGCATAAGGTTTTTGGAAGTTTTGATTATCAGTATGATTTCCTGAAACTCTATGCTCAGGGAATGTTTAACGGGCTTACCTATACCACCACTGATGAAAAAAGAGCGGATGCCCTGGATCCTTATTTTGTTTTAAATACAGGAATTTCAGCTACGCTATCAAAAAAATACACTTTAGGTTTCAGAGTAAATAATGCTACGAATACCATTTATAAAAACCGTAGCTTATTATCCTCTTCCAAAAAGGAACTACAGTATATACGCAGAAATAAATTTTTAATATAATTGATATGAAAGTAACCAGACTTTTACAACTTCTTTTCGCATTTGCACTACTTTTCAATGTTTCTTGTAGTAATGATGATGAAGTTATGATGCCCACAACTTCCTATGAAAACGGGATTTTAATTACCAATGAAGGAGTACTCTGCGTTGATACCACTGCTT
>CAWVOI010000071.1:0-19690 GCA_963930915.1 Forcipomyia taiwana
AAGCAGTGGTATCAACGCAGAGTACTCGTGCGGCCGCGCGGTGGTTGATGATTGGTCCTCGCTCGTGTCACTGCCCACAGAAGAGTCCAGCCTGGATCGGGGGGCGGGGCTCGAAACATCCAATCTGGGCCTCGATCTCCCCTTCGCAGCACCCTACCACGCCATCGAGAGCTGGCACGCCCTGCGCGCTGGCGACGCCGAACGGGAACTCCGGTCGGCGGCAGCGGCAGTGGAGGTGGCCCTCCGCTCATCGCTGCCAGCGGGGTCGGTCTGGCGCATCGAGGGGCGGGTCAAGAGCGCCTCCTCCCTGTTCGAGAAGGCGCGCCGCCTTCTCCCGAAGTAGTTTGCTATCTCAGTCCTCGCCCAAACCGGCCACTCGCTGTGTGCAGGTGTGGCTGCGAGGCAAACCTGCCCACGACTTGCTCGCGCTGCGCGTGGTTCTCGCCGACTGCATCGGGGAGGGGGAGAGCTCTGGCCTCCCATCACCTCGCTCCACCCCGCCTGCCGATGCCAACCTCAAGGAGCAAAGCGGTCCAGCAACCGCTCCGTCTCTGGCCTCCGCTGCAGAGGCGGTGGAGGAGACCAAGCTCACCTCGCCGGCGGTGCCGTCACCATCGCCGTCATCGCTGCTTGTGACCTCGCCACGCGTGCGGTGCCTCATCGCGAGAGCCGCCATCGGCGCCCTATGGGAAGAGACGAGCTTCCGCGACTATATCGCTGCGCCAAAGGCAAACGGGTATGCTTCCATCCATTCTCGTTTCGCGCTGCCGTCTGGCGCTCCGCTCGAGGCGCGCGCCGTATGTGCGGAGAGAGCGCGCAGCGGTCGCGTCGACCCCCCCCCCCCCCCCCCCCCCCCCCCCCCACCCCCCCCCCGGCTCAGGTCCAAGTGCGGACTCGCTCAATGCACAGGGTGGCCGAGTCGGGCCGAGCCTCGCATTCGGTGTACAAGGTGGAGCCGCTCTCACATCCGCCCGCCGCCCCTCACCCTCCGACTCACCTCACGCTCCGCCCTGTGGCCTCAGGCGACAGCGCTGGAGGCGGCAGTTTACACAGCCATGTCTGGGCATGTCCGGTACATGTCTAGCCTTTTGGGCGGCAGCGCCAGGGCGCCACGCGGCGGGGCTCGGCGCCTCGCACCCGCACCTGGGCTGCTAGGGGGTGGGGGGGGTGGCGTTGGTGGTCGGCCCGGTCGGCTCGCCGCGATGACCGAGCTGCTCGTCGGCAGGACGAGGCGGTTGGGACGGCAGCCGGTTCGCCTGGCGCCGGTGCCCGGCGTGCTATTGGGAGGGAGCGGACGTGGCGGGAGCGGACGTGGCGGCCAGCCGGGCCGCCTAATCACGGGCAGCGACGACGCGCCTCGGCAGCGAGCGCCGCTCGAGCTTGTGGCATTGGGAGGCGACGATCAGGCGGCTGCCATCCGCCCCGCCCCTACGTCGCCTTTGCCAAGCCCGCCTGCCGCTACGCCACAGCAGCCGCCACGACCAACTCATCATGACAAGCGGCGGTGTGGGTGGCGATGGCATCGGGACGGCACTCGGCCGCGTCGGTCCGCAATGGCGGCACCGTGCGGTTCGCAACGCGCCGTCGCCATGTCCGACCTAGCTCCTGAGCCTGTGGCACCCCGCAAGCTGATGGCCCGCTGTGATTGGCTGTGTATCCTTTGTGCAGCGTCGTGTTCCGCCACGCGCCCTGACCTACCCACCCACGTGCACTCGCTCTTCTTTCCTCCCTTTGGTGGGAGGGGGACGGCTGACCTGCTTTCTTGTCCCTCTGCTGATTGTCACATTCGCTGTCGTGTAAGCTCATGCACCATCCTCTGGCTCCGCCCTGTTCGTGTGTCACACTTCTCGCTTTCTTGTCACGCTCTCCTCTTCGGCGTCCCTCCGTCTCGAGGCACTGAGCTGAATAAAATGTTCGCACGCACACCACACATCAGTCTTTTCTACTTTACGCGTCACTCACCTGAATCATCTGAAGACTACCCCGTGGTTCAAAAAGAACAAATAGAAAATCACACATATGCAAACTCCGTCACAATCTATGCGATTGCGAGCACGTACGAGAACCGGGGCGCCGTCTATACCGCCCCTGAACACAGAAGACAAGCCCAATCAGCAGCAGCAGCAGCGCGGTCAAGACGCCAGCGCCAGCAGCAGCGCGGGTGCCGCGCTTGACCCACGCCTCCGGCTCCGCGGCGCCCCGACTTGAGGTCGACGTTGAGCATGAAGGATGGTCGCTCGCGCGAGCCCGTGCGCAGCGGGGTAGAGGTAGAGCGGGCACGAGTACACGCCCTTGGCCTTGCTCCGCCTCGTCTCGACCGGCCGAAAATGCACAATCGGCATGTGGTCGATCAGCTGCATTGGCGCCGGCTCGCACAGGCAGCCTTCCTCATGCTGCCACCCGGCTCCCTCGAGGAAGAGGCCCTTGACGTACGCGCCGTCCTTTGGACGCTCCGTGAGGGAGGCCTCCTCGGCACCGACGATGGGGAAGTCCCACGAGAGCGAGTCCACCGACACGGTGTTCTCGCGCGCCGCCGTCTGCATGAGCGCAGTGAGAAAGCCGGTCGGGTAGGTGAAGCCCGCCAGCCAGAACACGGTCGGCATTCCCCGATCGCACCAGTCCATCAGCTGCTGCCATCGCTGGATCAGGTCGCGCGCCCACGAGGCCAGCGGCTTGAGCGACGGGTAGGCCGACAGCCACGAGGGCGGCACGGCGCCCACGAGCAGCCGCTGGAAGATGTCGTCCAGCTCGGCCGACATGACCACGAGCCCGCGGATCCCCTTGCGTACATCCGCGAGCGAGAGCCGGATGGCCGCGAGCAGCTTGTTGTATCGCTGCAGCTCCTGCACGAGCACGACGTGCATCGCCGACCCGTCGCTCTCGCCCGCCTTTGCGCCGATATTGCACGCCTCGGGCACCAGCTCGAGCAGGTCGCCCGCCAGGGCGTAGACGCGGTCGTCGGGCGTCGCACCGCCGCCGTCGGCGGCGCGGGGCTGCAGCGAGACTATCACCTCGAGCATCGAGTTGCCCGCCTCGATCTGCGAGGCGATGTCCGCGTTGGGGTGCTGCCCGAACGCCTCGGGCCGGTCTGCTTGCGGCAGGCCGGCGCAGGCCTCCAGGTAGGAGCGGAGGGGGCCGTCTTCGGGCACGACGTAGTCTGGCAGCGACGAGAGTCGGTGCGCGGGCGTGTCAAGCGTCTCGTCACAGAAGAACTGGTCCATGTACACGTTCATCAGCCTCCGGTCGCGGTCGTCGGTCACCCGGCCGCCATAGTTGATCTCGGCGATGAGGTACTTGAGCGCCTCCCACGGCGTCTCCTCGTACTCGTCGAGGTAGAGGCGCAGGCACAGCTCCGACACCTCAAAGTCCGAGTCGTTAAAGTCGTACGGGATGTTCCAACCGAGGTTGCCAAACTTGCGCCGGTCGACGAGGAGCGAGTGGAACCAGCACATCGCGAAGAGCAGCTTCTTGTACTTGTGCGGCTTTGTGCACTGCGAGAACCGCGTCTCGGACAGGTTCTGGATGAGCCGCGTCATATTGGCCTTGAGCCCCTTGGGCGGCTCCGTGGTCATCTTGATGCCGCGCTGGAGGATGCCGATCGGGAAGGCCGGGTGCGGCGACGAGGAGAGCCACAGGCGGAAGGAGGCGTGCGGCTGCCTCGCCGGCAGCCCCTCCACGATCTTGTCGAGCTCGCCGAGCCAGGACATCATCAGGTGGCAGTTGGCGAGGAGTACCCAGTGCCCCTCGCGGACGCCCTCGTCGATGAGGCGGAGGGCGTGCGGCGACTGGCCCTGGCCGAGCGCGATCGAGTGGAAGGTCACCTCGCGCTGCTGCGCCAGCTGTGTCAGCTGGTTGGTCGGGTCGACGCCCGGGGAGAGGACAAAGATGAGCGGCGTGGCGGCGGCCGAGTCGGCGAGCACGTCGGTGAGGTCAAGCACAGGCGGCTCGGTGAAGCGCGTGCCCAGGTTGTTGACGATGAAGGCGGTGGCGGCGAAGACGATGCGGTCGGGCCGGAGGCACCGCACGAGGATCAGCCGCTGCATCTCGGAGCAGCGCGTCTCCCACTCGCCAGGCAGCTTCGCCGCCTGCGCCTCTGGCTGCGGGTGGCGACACCACTCGTGCCAGTCCGCGTTCGCCGAGCCAAAGGAAGAGACGATGTCGCGGAAGGCGGGCAGCTTGTCGAGCTCGGTGACATGGTCCCACGCCGCCTCGGACAGCCAGTCGGGGCTCGGGTTCTGCGGCTGCGCCGACTTGTCGAAGACCTGCCCACCGCGCAGGAAGAAGTCGCACTCGGCGGCATCCATCTTGCTAGCGCCGAGCAGGATCTTTGCACAGATCTGGAAGGAGAAGAGCAGCTTGTGTGTCTCGAAGAGGGCGCGGCAGGTGGAGCGGTACACAAAGTAAGTATGGTACTCGTTCAGGCTCGCGATCCGCTGCGGCAGCTCGTCCGACTTTGCGCTCTTTGCGAGCGAGGTGTCGAAGAGGCCGACATAGGCGTCGAGCGAGAACTGGTACATCGGGTCGACCCGCGCCAAGTCGGAGAGGACGAAGTAGAGGATCGAGGCGCGGTAGGCGCACGGCCGGTACCCTTCCCGCGCGGCGTCGATCTTGGCCTCCGTCTGCTCCGAGACGGCGAGCTGCTGCTCCACCTCGACCGAGGTGGTCTTGGAGGACTGGAGGGTGAGCACGAGCGCCTCGTCCTCGAGGAGCGAGCCGGACGCCTCGGAGAGCATGCGCAGGATGGTGTCCTCCAGTTCGACTAGCTTGCGCTTTCCTGCTGCGACGGCCACCACCAGCTCGTTCTTCTGCGCCTCGAGGTCGGGCCGCTCCTTGCGCACGACGATGCCGAGCAGCTGGTCCTCGAGCCCCTGCTGCTTGACGCAGAAGTTGACGAGGCACGCCTTTGTGGAGATCTCGGGCGTGTAGTGCGGGTTGGCGAGCTTGGTGGTCAGGTAGAAGCGGAACTCGGGGTTGTAGTCCACCTCCTTGTCGCCGAGCTTGAGGATGGAGCGGTTGCCCACCTTGACGACGGCGCGCGACATGATCGGCTCGAGCGACGGGTCGAGCTCCTCCTCCACCTCCTGCAGCAGCACGGGCTGGCCGAAGGCGATCGCGTTCTCGAGGGTGCGCAGGTAGTCAGACTGCTTGAGCGTCACCACCTTGAGCCCGTTCTCCTTCTCCATGTTGCGGATCCACCGGTTCGCCTGCTCTTGAGGGTCGATCATCAGCGGCCAGCGCGAGCCGCGAGTGACGGTGACGCCGTTCTCGGTCGAGAAGGCGTCGGCCGGCAAGCCCTGGATGTTCCAGTCGCGCACGTCCTCGGGGTTGGCGAGGAAAGTGCAAAAGTCAAAGTCGGCCGAGCACGGGATCGCGAGGCCGTGCACTGCCTTCATCCAGTTGCCCTGCAGCAGCGTCTGCCGGTAGTCGGCATCGAAGGGGCCGCAGTAGGAGAGGAAGGCCGCGGCGAGGAGGCAGTCACCGACCAGGTTGGAGATCGAGGTCTCGAGCACGCCGATGGACACCTCCCACCGCGCGCGCTCGCCGCCGAGCCCGTCCACGAGCTGCGTCGCCCGCTCGAGCATCGACTCGAGCTGCTCCGACTCGGCCTTGAGCTTCTCCTTGTTGTCGACGTTAGTCGTGTACTTGTCGCGCAGCGCGGCGACACGGTCCGAGATTTCCTTCACCTTGGCCTGCGACTCGGCGAGCTGCGCCTGCTTTTGCGAGAGCGTCTTGTTTGCCGCCGCGAGCTTGGCGCGCTTGGGCGCCACGTCCTTGGCGACGCGGCCATACACTTCCATCGCGCGCACCCACAATGCAGAGCGACTTCGCCGCCTTGGAGACGCCGCCGACCGACTCGGGGTCGAACTCGGCGAGCTTGGTGTACTTGTTCACCTTTGTGAGTATCGCGTCGTTGAGCGCCTCCTTGTCGTAATTCACGAGCTGCCCCAGGAAGTTGGCGTCGCCGAGCTGCTTCTTGGCCTCGGCCCACGTGGGGGGCGCCTTGCGCAGCACCATCACCGCCTCAAGCACCATCTCGACCGCGGGCGGCGGCTTGGCGTACGCCTTGATCTCGGACATGTCCTTCTTGTTCAGCGAGTCCAGCGCCGCCTGCGCCGCCTCGAGCGCGGGAATCGCCTTGTCGAGGTCCGCCTGCGCGTCCTCGGCAATCTTGCGCACCTCCACCTCGTCCTGCTGGATCTTCTCCGCCTCGGCGTTGACGATCTTCTCCTGCTCGTCGACCACCCTCTTCTCCTGCACGATCACGAGCAGCATCTCCTCACAGTCCGTCGTCGCCTTGGCCACCACCTTCTTCTTCTGCTCCAGCTCCACCGACATCTCCGCCACCTGCGCCGACGTGTCGGACAGCTTCTGCAGCCCGTTCTTGAGCTTGAACGCCTGATCGCCCACGGTGGCTCGCTTCTCGCCGAGAAGCTTGCAGTAGCCCTTGACCAGCTCGAGGTAGTTGGTGGGTGTGACGTAGTTGTGCCTCCCCAGCCGGGCGAGCATCGAGCGCGACTCCGCGAGCACCGACTGCTGCGTGGTGGCGAAGACGGAAGAGACGCCCGCCAGGTGGGCCTCGTCGATCTGCACCTCCTCTAGGAACTTGAGCGCAACCTCCTTGAGCGCGTCGGCGGGCCACTCGGAGAACCAGTCGATGGTGGTGCACGAGACCAGCGCGGGGAACATGCGCACGTAGTTGCGGAACGAGTCGCCCACCGGCGACATGCACAGCACGACGTGGAGCCGTGCGCGCACGCGCTCGATGAAGAAGCTCCACATCGAGTCGTTGGTGAGCGGCAGGCCTGCCTTCTCGACCTCGCCGCGCACCGCCTCGCGGATGGTGGACGCCTCGTCGGGCGGGTAGAGGCCCGACACCTCCCCCGCGGTGAGCATGCCGTTGATATCCTCGAGGAAGGAGTTCTCAATCACCTGCGTGTCGTTGAAGAGGAAGACGGTGTCGGTCTGCTGCAGCCCCGTGAGGTCGTACAGCTTCTTCAGGTCCTCGCGGAAGAGCTCCGACTTGTAGCCGCGCACCACCTCGATCGTGAAGACGCGGAAGTCGGCCAAGTACGAGGCGAGGCGCGCGAGCGACTGCCGGCCGGAGCCGCCCACGCCCACCAGCATCGCGTGGCCGCGGGGCATCGCGATGACGCGCTTGATGCGGCAGACGTGCGCGATCGCGTCCGAGAAGCACACCAGGTCCATCCGCTGCACGCCCGGCTCCTCGTTGTAGTCGTCGAGCCGCTCCTCGATCAGCTTCTTGAGGGCCGCCCGGTCGGTCACCTCCTCGTACGGCGCCCGCCCCTTGTCGCCGTCGGCGCGCGCGCCGCCCATAAAGTCGCAAAAGTGCGTCATGGCACCGCCGTCAAAGAAGGACGCGAGCGGCTGGCCGAACGCAGCCGCGCACCGCTCGCTCACGATGGCGGCGAAGCTCTCGCGGTCCGCGTCGTTGGTCAGCCGGTCCCCAAATACGCGGTAGCACTCGTGCGCCCAGAGGCGTGCGACGCCCTCGCGCGAGTCGTACGCGACGGGCTGCAGGACGCCCTCGACGACTCGCGAGATATCACGCAGGTTGAAGGTGTAGTGCGGCTTGTCCGGCGTCGGCAGCAGCTCGGCACAGAGCCGCACGTAGATCTCGTACGTCGCGCCGACGAGCAGGTCGCCGGTGGGTCGGATCTCGTCGCCGTAGGCGGAGAGGTGCGAGTTGACGAGCGTGCCGAAGATCTTGCGCACCTGCGCCTCCGCCGGGAAGGCGAGGTTGAGCACGTGGAAGCAGTGCGTCGTCCGCGCGGAGATGGAGGTGCGGCCGCCGCCCGGGTGGCCGAGCCCGGCGACGAGCTGCGCGTCGCGGACGTACTTTGGCGTCTGCTTCCTGAGGTCGTACCAGAACGAGTACTGCAGCCACTGCCGGAGCAGCTCGAGCGGCGGCTGCGCAGAGAAGACCTCCTTCTCGGCATGTTGAAGTCGTCGATGAAAACCACCAGCTTCTTCCCTCCGGGCGGGGCCCACGTGTCCTTGGTCCGCTTCTCCACCTTGGCCTCGATGTCGTCCGAGACGCGCGTCGAGCTCGTGCGCGCAGAGAAATTGATGACGGTGGAGAGGAAGGACTCGCCCAGCCCCCGCAGCGCGCTGCCGACGATGGAGGTCTTTCCGACGCCCACGTCGCCAGTGAGCATCACGTGGTGCCCCGCGCGCATGAGCGTCGACAGGATGGCGCCGTAGCGGATCGTGTCCACCGTCGGGACGAGGATCTGACTGAAGGGAGTGCCCGGCGCGATGCGGAATGAGGCCGGCAGCCGCTCCTCCCAGTGCGCCCAGCTCACCTTGCCCTCGTCCACGTAGTACTCGTACACCGAGTCCTGTTCACGCACGGCACCGTGAAGCGACGCTCTCCCCTCACGGGTCCGATTCTAGACCCCGAAAGACGCTTTCCTTGTGCGGGTAGGACGGCTCGAGCTCGCGCACGAGCGAGTCGACCTGCTTGCGCGCCTCGTCATCCACCGTCGCGCCAAAGGCCCACACAAAGGCGTAGAAGAAGGTTAGCTCGACCAGCCGCGCGAAGCCGTCCGCCTCGGGCTGCGGCGCGAGCGCGTCGAAGAGGCGGCAGACCTGTTCACACCTTGCCGGTTGAACGGTGCTTCTTCACAGGCGCGAGCGTGTCGCAAGGTGGCACACGTTGCGGGCGGCGCAGGTGTCGGCCACGGGGATGGGCTCCCCCAGGCGCTGCTTGAGAGCAAAGCCACGTGGCAGCGCTCGCTCCACGAGGGGCGCGAGCAGCTCCCTCCGCTCCGGCAGCATGGCCGCCAGCCACGAGTCGACGAAGGGCCGCCAGCCGAGCTCCGACGCGTCGACGTACACCATGCCCGCGCGTGAGACAGTCGCGGGGGAGGCGACCGACAGGTCCTCGACCTCGAAGAGGAGGGAGACCTGCGCCGGCATCGCGATGCGCTCGCCGTTGATGAGCGTGAGAAGCTTGTTGTCGTCGAGGACAGTGTTCATCGACTCGATCCACAGCGTGTCGACCGGCCCGTCCATAAGCAGCCACTTCTCGTCGGGCCTTTCGTCGGAGCACACGTCGCGCATCACCTTTGCGAGGACGCCGTCTGTCCACTCGAAGGTCTGCAGGTCGTACTCACCTATTCACAGCACGGACGTGAAGAGGCGCCGTCCGCGCTCACCACTTGAGGTCCGCAGGCCGTGCTCACCGTACAGGTTGGCGTACGGCACCGCCTTGGGATTGATGACGATCGGACGCACCGCCTGGAAGCCCTCCACCTCGGCCTTTCGCAGCCGCGACATTGCGGCGGCGAGCACGTTCCAGACCGTCGACTTGCCGCCGAGCGACGGGCCGACGAGCATGTTGCCGTGGCGGGTGAGCTTGGACTCATAGGTCTGGATGCACTTGAAGACGACCGCCGGCACCACCTGCAGCCCCCGCTCGGCGAGCTCCTCCTCGATGGCCTCTTGAAGCTTGCCATAGTCGACGGTCGGCACGTCGGTGCCGGGGAAGAGGTCGGACATCAGCGCGTTGAAGAGGGGCATGTCCTACGGGATACGCCAGGTTGCACGTCAGGGCGTGTCATGCCACCGGCACGGTGGAGGAGAGGCGCTTCCTGCGCGATGAACTTTGGCGCGTTCATGTCGCGGATTGAGCGGAGCAGGATGACGTCCTCCGCCATCTCGGGGTCCGACCGCTTGAGGGCACCCGCCTGATCGAGGACCGACGTTGAGTGAGGTGTGCACAGCGCCTCTTCACAGCTCTGACTTCGCCGGCCTGGTTGAGGACCGACTTGACGGAGCGGAGGCCGAAGTCGTAGTGGTCCTGCTTGGAGAGCTGCTGCATCATGAGGTGGTAGAGGGTGGTCATCTTCTTTGCGAGCGACTTTGAGGTCGTGAAGCCCTCGGCGTAGAGCATGATCTCGATGATGAGCGAGATGTCTGGCGCCATCATCGACATCGGGCGCAGCAGCGCCTTGAGGTTCTCGGGCAGCTCCGAGCGGCCCGCGTAGCCCGGGTTCATGGTCACGAAGATGCCGCACGTGCGGTCGAGCCGGATCTCCTTGCCCTCGAAGAGGAAGCGGCTCTTGCTCTCGGTGACGGCGGTGAGGATACAAAGGATCTGCTGCGCCACGACCGAGAGCACCTCCACTTCGATCCGGTTGAACTCGTCGAAGCAGGACCAGGCGCCCGTCTGCGCGAGCCCGGAGAACATGCGGCCGAGCGACTTGTAGTCGAGGCCTATCAACGGGTCGTCGGATTTCGTGGAGAGTCTGCGCACGCCTCACGGCCTCGCCTCTTGTCGGCGCCGTCGGAGCAGTTGAAGACGATGCAGTTCTTGGCGAGGTTCTTGGAGAGGTCCTTGACCGTCTCCGTCTTGCCCGTGCCGGCCGGGCCCTGCGGAAGCCCGCCTCGGTGCAGGTGCAGCGCCTAGTCGCACCTTATGTGTGCGTGAACAACGCGGTTCGCGCCCCGAGCAGGCTCGGTGGAGGCGGCGCGCCGTCGTGAGGGTCGTGTAGCAGCGGTCGGTCAGCGGTGTGATGACGAGCCGGCCCGGGTTGCCGATGTACTCGTAGCCAAACTTGTGGCACGTGTTTGTCTGGCGCACCACGCACCGCTCGGTGCCCGCCTCCCAGTAGAAACGGAGCTGCAGCAGCCACTCAAAGTCGTTGACCGAGGCGCAGCCCGCCTTGACCATCTTGTCGAGGACCTCGCGTGAGTGCACCTCGACCGTCAGGATGTTGACCACCTGCTCACAGCTAGAGGCGTGACGCGCCGCTGTCCACGCCTCGAGACGGCCAGCGTGTTGACGACCTTCTTGCGGTCGAGCGAGCCAAGGTTGCCCCGAACCATGTCGCAGAGCTTGTTGAGCAGCGACGTCTGCTTCTTGCGCGCCTGCCGCATCGCCGTCTTGTGCCCCTCCGCCATGAGGTGCAGCGCCTATTCGGCAGCAGACGGCGTGAAGAGACGCTGTCCACGCCCCGTGCCGCGCCTCCCGGCCACGGAGGTGAGGCGCCTTGGTGCACTCGGCCGTCCAGGCGATCTGGCCAGCCGCAAGGGAGAGCATCCCCGCCCAGTCGCGGATCCACTTCTCGCGCTTTGCCTTCTTCATCTCGGCGTAGCAGCGAAAGAGCAGCCCGGCGAGTGTGTCGACCATCCCCTTCTCCACCGCGAGGAGCCACGACTCGACCGGCCCGCCACACGCCACCGGCGCGCTGAGGGGGACGTACTCCTTGTCCACCGCCTGGATGCCGACCGCCTGTAGGAAAGTGCAGAGGGGGTCGGGGAAGGCCCAACCCCTGCCCGCCGCTGGGTGCCGACCGCCTCGAGACCGCGCTTGCCGCCGTGCGCCGCCTCGCGCATGTCGAGCGTCTTGATCGCCTCGAAACACTTGCGCATGTGCGGCTGCACCGCCTGCGGGTCGCGCGCCTGTCCGAGGATCTCGAGCAGGTCGTCGTTGGACAGGAAGTAGAAGCGCGGGAAGGCTTGCCGCTTCGTCTCGAGGTACCTACTCGCCGCGAGGGTGCCGTGAACCACCGTCCCTTTACAGCTCCCGCCGGCGCTCGGTCTCGCGGCACTCGTCGAGCGACTTTTGGATCCGGTCGAGCTTCTCATCCATCTCAAGGAGCCCCTCGAGCACGCCCGGCGCCGAGCAGCCCGCGAGGGCGGACGGAGCGTCGCGCAGCGACCACATCGTCTCGCAAAAGGCGGCGTTGACCGCGTCCGAAAGAGGCGGACTCGGCGGGCAGCTGCTTACGGATGTCCTCCGAGCCGACAAAGATCGACTCCAGGTACATCCACTTGCGCTGAGTGCCTACCGGGCATGCCGCGGACGTGTCCTCGACGGGCCCTGCCCGCGTGCCAGAGGCGTCTCCCCCTTGCCCCGCGCGCCGGTGAGCGCCTCGACCGTCTCGGAGATGTGCGAGAGCGTCTTCTCCCATTTGTCGAGGGCGGCGAGGAAAGCGGCGGCGAAGCGCGACGACTTCATCGTCGAGAGCGCCACCGCGTTGTCCTCGAGGGCCGAGTAGACGTCCTCGGACGAGCGCAGCTTGAGGTACTCCTCTTTGTACTCGGCGATGTCGAGCTGCAGCTCCTTCCAAGTGGCCTCCACCTATGCGACACACGTCGGCGCCATCTCAGGAGCATGGCCTTGCAGCCACCGTGCAGCTTCGGACGAGCTCCACCTTTGCGATCGACTCCTCGATGGCCAGCTCCTTGGCCGCCGCGGTTGAGAGTGACGCGATGAGCTCCTCGTGCTCCTGCAGCCCCAGCTCGAGCGCTTTCTCGAGCGTGAACGAGCTCGCGTGCGGATCAAATGTCTGGCCGACCTGCTCCATGAGCTGCGCCCAGTGGCGCTCGCGCATCGCCTCGTTGCGCATGTCCGAGATCAGAGGCATCAGCTTCTTGATGCCCTCAATCTCCTCCGAGAGCGACCCCAGAACCGGCCACCCTTTCACCTCCTTCTTCAGCTTGTGCACGCGCTTCGCAAAACTGCTGCGCCGCGGCGACGATCGAGGCGGTGTCGATCTCGGCGAATCGGCCGTACTTCCATCCGTCCATGCTGCCGCGCCACTCGCCAACCATCTCCCAGATCGCGTCTAGCAGGTCGAGCTCGCGCTCCGTTTGCGCAGTCTCCTCGTTGGCGTGCTGCTCGATGGCGAAGATCTGAAGCCCCGCCGCCAAGTCGCTCTCCTGCTTGCGGATGGCCGCCGCTTGCTTCCGAAAGCCGGAGAGGAGCGACGCTGCCGCCTCCGCCGTCGGGTCGGCCGAGAAGGGGCCCTCGGCGAGGAAGGCGGCGCGAGCCTCGGCCACGCGGTCGTTGAAGTCGGCGAGCGCCGTCACCAGCTCCTCCTTGAAGTCCGCCTTGACGCGCTGCAGCCGCGCAGACGCCTCGGAGAGCGTCGTCTTGTACGACTCCCACTCGACTCGGAGGCCGGCCAGCCGCTCCAGCTCCGCCTCCTTGACCTGAACCTGCCGGACGGGTCGTGGACGCGTCACGGACGCGTCCTCGCTCGGGCTAATGCCTACTCGCTCCGCACCTCGAACTTGTCGAGGAGGCGGTACTGCGTCTCGAGAGGCTCGAAGCGCTCCTGAGGGGCGTACCACACGTGTCGGGGACGCGGTTGCGTCGTGCTGTGTGTCGTGAGGCTCGACGCGATCCTCGTTGCTCGCGAGGGTGGCAGACTCGGACGCGTGCAGGTTGATGTGCTCGGCGAGCTGGTCGAGGGAGGCGGGCCGCTGGGCAAACGTGGCCGTCACCGAGGCCATATGCTCCGCGAGGCTGCCGAGCTCGTTCGCGGCGTTTGCGTTGAGCAGCTGGGTGAACTTGATCTGCCAGGTGTGGCAGTGCGCGACGAGGGCTTGCTTGAGAGGCGACGCATCGACGCGGATGAAGCCGATGGCCGTGACCCCCTCCTCGGCCTGGATCTCGTACTGCAGCTCCTTGTACCGCGTGATGTCGGTCTCGTAGGCGGTGAGCGCGCGGTTGGCCTTGGCGTACCGTCGCATGAAGGCGTCCTTGTCGACGTCCCAGATGTGCTTGTGCCGGTCCCACGTGCCCAAATAGGTCTGGAGCCGCGGCTGGATGTCGCGCATGCCGCCCATCACCTGCACCAACGTCTTTAGCACCTCCTGCTCGTTGGACAGCAGGGTGAAGAAAGAGCTCTCGCCGGAAGCCAATTCCTCAACGCCCTCGAGCAGCGCGTCTGCCAGCCGCGGCACCGCCGACGTCGTCGAGATCGCGTCCCTGCACACTGCGTTCACCGTGGCGCTCAGCCCGCCATCGCCGTTGATGGCGGGAACAAACTCGACCTTGGACTGCTGCAGCGTGGCGGCCAGTTGGAAGAGCGGCTGCACCTCCGTCTTCTTGTCGCCGCTGATTGCGCGCGACAGCTCGAGCAGGGAGCGCTTGATCGTCTGCCGCAACGCCTCCTCGACGGCCGCGTCCACCTCCCGCACGTGCCTGCGCCACTCGCGCTGCACCTCCTCCCCGTCGGTGCGGAAGACCTACACACAGCTTGCATGCGTGACGACATAACGCTCACAGCCTGCATCCTCCCCGCCGGCGAGCGCCTCGTAAGACTCGGCGAGCAGCTGGCGCATCTCGGCGTGGAGAGACGAAAAGGTGGCGCGCACGCGCTCATGGTGCGCGTTCTGCTCCTCCACGAAGGACTGCTGCGTGTAGGTCGCTTCTTCCGCAGCGTCACCAGGCGCGTGTCGCTCATCTTTCGGCACGCCTAAGCGAGGTAGAGCCGAGATGGAGCCGAAATGTAGGCGAGACGGTGGCGCACATGCAGCAGCGAGCCTTGGCGACGAGCCGCTTGGCGCGGTGGAAGCTGGTGACGACCCTCTCGAGCTCGGTGCAGACCCGGCGCGCCTCCTTTAGGTAGGCATCCGTCTGAAGCCGCATCTTTGCCGCCCAGGTCAGCTTGGTCAGCCCGGGGAGCACCTTCTTCTCGAGCGCGTGAAGACGCTCCCCGAATAGCTTCCGCTCCGCTGGGGCGAGCGAGGCGAGGATCGAGTTGAAGCCGCGCGCAAGCAGCGACACGTTCTCGCGCATCACACGGTACGAGTCGGCGTGGTTGGTGATGTCGGTCGCCACGTACGGGATCTCGAAGCCTAGCCGGCTCCAATAGCGCGTCTCGCCAAAGAGCCGCAGCAACGTGACGTCGAAGCTCGTCTCCACAAATGTGTACCGCTCGCGGCTCGTGCCTCCGCTGCCCGCGAGCGGCGTCGCCGAGCGCACCATCAGGTTCTGGTCGAGGAGGCGCGAGAGGCCCGACTCGATGGTCATCACCCACTCGGTGTACATTCGGCGCACGTACTCATCGAGCACGGCGTCCAACTGCCGCGGAGAGGAGAGCCGGGGAGTCGGGTGCGCACGTGCTCAAGCGTCGGGATAAATCGTATCCAGCTGGTCTGGGGCGGGGACGGGCGGATGCGCAGCGAGACCTCCACAAACTTGGCGCTCGCCTCCTCCGCCTCGCGCGGCCATGCGAGGTAGGCGCGGGTGGACTCGACTTGGCTCCACTGGCGCGAAACGCGCGCGTGGAGCGTCTTGGCCCAACGCGCGCCTCCCGCGTACCTTGGGTGATCGCGGTGCAGCAGCGGCGGCGCGCCCTTGAGCCGATCAAAGGTCTTCTTGACCGAAGTCACCTCCTGCGTGAAGGCGCCAAAGACTGCGGCCAGCTGCTTCTCGACGCAACGCCGGATTGCGTCGCGCTTGGCGAGCGACGCAAAAGCCTCGAGCAACTCGACCGCGGCGGAGGTGGTCGCGGCGCTCTCAAAAGCCCTTTTGATGACATTCTGCAGCATCACCTCCAAGTCCTTGACAAAGGCCTGTTGAGAGACTGAAAGCGTGAAGATACCCTGCTCGCGCTCGCCGCTTCGGCTACTTCGGCGACAACGGCCTTGAAGCGGTTGTAGTCGTCGTGCCAGCCGGACGCCTGGGGTTGGAGGGGAGACGGACGTGGGGACGCGAGATGGGACGTCTCGCAGTGCGGCGCGTCGTAGGACGTGTGTCGGGCCTCGAAACGTCTCGGCTACATCTCGGCGGTATCGCCTTGACGTCGAGGATGTCGTACGGAAGGGCTCTCAGCGACGCGAGCTGCTTCTCGAAGGAGGAGCGAAGCACGAGCAAGCTCGAAGCAACCTCACCGGCACCACCCTTCGCGCCAAACTCTGGCAGCGCCGCCGGCTCTCCCTCGCCGTTCCGGCTCGCGAGCTGCTGCACTGAGGCGCAAAACGTCGAGCAGGTCGCTGCACCTGCCTCGCAGCCGGGATCGGGGATGAAGCTTGAGCGGCGGGGTCGCAGCGTGGTCAGCGGGGCTGCCGCACCGCTGCATAAAGGCGTCGCTCTGTGCAAACACAGACGCCTTGTCGAGCGCGTCCCAAGTGCGGCCGCTGCCGTCCCTCGCTGCTGCGGCGGCGATGGCCGCCTTGGTCGTGCGATAGACGCGGTGCCACGCCTCCCCAGCCTGGATCGACTGCTGCAGCGCCGTCATGGACGCTTTGACGTCGCCGCGTCCGAGGAGTTCGGAAAGATCGATCGCTGCTCGGCAGCGTGCGATGATCTCGTTCGAGACCTTGCGCAGCAGCGCCGTGAGTCGCTCGTCGGAGTTGTAGAAGCGCGAGTGGCGCCATATCAGCCGGATGACGCTCGCGATGGCGGGGAGCAGCTGCGGGATCTCGGAGGGCGTGGCGGCGGCGAGCGCCTCGCACGGTGGCGTGAGGTTCTCGAGGAAGCGGAGGTTATCGACGGCCTAAGCGGACCCCATGGATGCACATGTCAGGGACGTGTGTCCCGTACGCAGCCCTCTCGATGGAGCGGAGCGCATGCGCCTCCTCGTGCCCCTCCTCGATGCTGCGCGAGAGGTCGAGGAAGGGCTTGAGGTAGGAGGATTTGGCCGCCCGCAGCACCTCCACCACCTGTCGCACTCCCTTGCGCTCCAGCTGCTCGTGAATCCCCGACAAGTCCACCTGGATTGCGCGGTTTGCCGCCCGCCGGTGAGCCCACGCCCAGTGAGGCGCGAGTGGCGTGCGCGTGTGAAGGCGAGCGAGGCGGACCGAACGCGACGACCAGAATCGAACCTCGGCGAGAGGTCCCTCCTCCTTCGAGTCGCCGCCGTCCGTCTCTCGATTGACCACCTGACGGCATCGCTCCGAGATGTGGCGGGGCAAGAGGCGGGAGAACTCACGAGGAGCGGGCGCTGACAAGAGGAAGGGAGGTAATGGGATGCTGCCACCACCTCCTTGATCTGTCGAGTCCAGTGGATGAGCGTCGTGTTGAGCCGCAGCACTAGG
Source organism: Forcipomyia taiwana (assembly GCA_963930915.1). Taxonomy (NCBI): domain Eukaryota; kingdom Metazoa; phylum Arthropoda; class Insecta; order Diptera; family Ceratopogonidae; genus Forcipomyia; species Forcipomyia taiwana. Next base: position 16,801 of record CAWVOI010000071.1, read on the forward strand.
TCCTTATCGTGCCTACACGCCGAATGCATGTGCCGCTCCGAGGGAACGGGCCGGCCTCCCCAGCCGTCACACTCATGCCTCGCGACGTCCGGCTCAGAGGCGTCCTCCGGAGGGATGTACAGCACGGTCTGTCCGCGCGCCTCCCAAGACTCCTCGGTGAGTGAGGCCATGAAACGATGCAGCTGCCCCGAGAACTCCTTCTTGATGGTCGCCGGCCACGTCCGCTCCGCCAGGCATAGCGGCGAGATGACGGACGACATGAGCCGCAGCAGAGAGTTCAGCGAGCCGCCGCGCACCGAGCCGACGACGACGTCGCGAGCGATGTTCGTCGCGTCAACGGAGCCAGCGGTCCGTTTGACGAAGTACTGGATCTCCTCTGTCACCTCCTGTGGCAGCGCCGGCGTCACGCACAGCCCGAGGACGGCGTCTGTGTACGCGAGAAGCCGCCGGCCCGCCGGCGAGAGGAAGGCAGACACGGCGGCGTCGTGCTCCTTCGTCCATGTGCCGCGAACCGTGATGCGCTCGCGAAGCCACGCGGCGGCAGCGGCTGTGGTGGCGACAGACGCAGCGTCGTCGGCGCATTCGCCTGCCTCAGCCTCTGCCGTCTCTGGGGTCTCGGCCAGCGCCGGCGCTGGCTCAGGTTGCGGCTCGGGCGAAGCCTCCTCCCCCGACGACGACGCCGCGTCCGAAGCGGGCGAGGGAGCACCGCCCTGGTCTGTGGGCGGGGGATCTGTGCTCTCGTCTTCTGGCTCCGCGCCCGCCATCGCGAGGAATAGGCGATATGGCGCTCGCCGCCGCCCGCGCGTCAGTTCAAGTGACGGACAGATATGAAACGCTTCGGTATCGTGCGTCCTCCGGACCAAGCTTGTGTGGCCCTATTTCGGGGGTGTTGTCCGGTCTCGATAAATGGCCGCTTGGCAGTTTGCTTGTTGGCCACTATTTACCGACGCGCGACGTGGAGTCGGGTCCATGCTCCGCCGCCCCCGCCGCCCCCCTCCCCCCCTCCCTCCCTCCCTGCCTGGCTTGCTTGCTTGCTTGAGCGAAAGCAGAAGCCACGTGTGGCGCTTCTTGGTGGCTCCGTCTGCCGTCGCGTCGGGATGGGGTATGAAGGGATGCTACAGCATCCGCCATCCCTTCACCGAAGATCTCCCTGCCCGCACCTTTTGCCAGACATAGAGTGATTGCCCCCAACTCGGGTTGAAACCAAAGTTAGCGCGCATTTCAAATATCCAGTTCGTCATCAAAAACGGCCAGCGGACAGGCCCATAGGTGCGGCCGGCGTTGAACAGGACCATGTCGTTCATATTTTCTCGTGTTGTCTGCTCATCTTTCGGCTCGGGCCAGTAAGCATGCGAGCCAGTCGGGACAGCGATGACCATGCGTGCGTGCGGTGCACTCACACACCATGAACGCGCGACTGCGAGGACGCCCCCCCAAGGATTGAGCCCGTCGTTGTACCTCCCGAGCCCAGAGTGCTCCACAGAGGAGCAAGTGACTATCAGATCAAACTTTGGCAGCAAGCTGGATCTCGCCCCGTGCAGGAACTCAGACGGCAACAGCGTTGTGATTTGTGGGTGGTCGGTGACCAGCCTTGCGTACTCGAGTGTGTACACGTGCGCTGCGCCCGCAGCCAAGGTGACCGCCTCGACCCACGGCGAGCCCGATCCAATGATGAGGACCTGGCGACCTGAAGCGTTCGCAGCCTGTGTGGAGCACGTGCAGCAGCTCATAGTTGAGCATGTGGTACTGCCAGGGCATCAGCAGCTTCGTTCTGTTGCGCCTCGAACGGGTCCTGTGTAGGTCGTTCCTCGCCTTGCCGATGAGCCGGTCGATGTCAGCGAGACCCCAGCCTTTTGTTACCGTCGACTGATCGATACTGTCACCATGCATCGTGTGACCGACCAGTTTCTCGTACTTTACAGGCGGGACGTATTGCGAAATGTTGGGATAACGACCATGCATTGTAAACTCGTCGAGCCATGCGGCGGAATATCTCCCGAGGGGGCAACTCCTGCTCGAGGATCGCGTCGATCCCTGTGTTATCTGCGAGCAGCCACGAGCAGTCGACCGCTGCTTTTGAATGGCCATACCTCACTCCCCGGATCGACTCCCCAACGGTTGCTCGCCGGGAATCACAAAGCTCGCCGCACGCTGCCTGGATACGGTGCAGCCGTGCGTCCATCTAACGCGGAGTGTATTGTGGCTTTGTGGCGGGCGCACACGTCCGGTAATACAAGATAAGATTTACCGCTCCCCGGCCCTGGATGTGAGGCTGATAACTGCACTCCAAGTGCTCCAAGTGCTCCGCGAGGCTCCAAGTGCTCGCACAACTGGGCGTAAGGCTAGCTAGGGCCGGCTAGGGCTCGCTAGGGCTTGGTCAGGGCTTGGTCAGGGCTTGGTCAGCGTGTGAGCGCGAGGGCGCGGCTGGAGCCCTCACCGAGCCCTGTGATAGTCCTAGCCGGCGCTGAGGACGCGTGGCGGGGGTTGTGCAGCAAGGTTAAAGACTGGCTAGGGCCGGCTAGGGCTCGCTAGGGCTTGGTCAGGGCTTGGTCAGGGCTTGGTCAGGGCTTGGTCAGCGTGTGAGCGCGAGGGCGCGGCTGGAGCCCTCACCGAGCCCTGTGATAGTCCTAGCCGGCGCTGAGGACGCGTGGCGGGGGTTGTGCAGCAAGGTTAAAGACTGGCTAGGGCCGGCTAGGGCTCGCCAGGGCTTGGTCAGGGCTTGGTCAGGGCTTGGTCAGGGCTTGGTCAGCGTGTGAGCGCGAGGGCGCGGCTGGAGCCCTCACCGAGCCCTGTGATAGTCCTAGCCGGCGCTGAGGACGCGTGGCGGGGGTTGTGCAGCAAGGTTAAAGACTGGCTAGGGCCGGCTAGGGCTCGCTAGGGGCTTGGTCAG
>CAWVOI010000072.1:0-23312 GCA_963930915.1 Forcipomyia taiwana
AAGCAGTGTATCAACGCAGAGTACTAATCCCTACGTCACGATTTAAATACCTTGTACGGCAAGGCACGACGCGTGACATGCCAATTCAATTGGGGTTAGTGAGAATGGTGGCAGGCGTTCGGGAGAATGCTCATTGCTTCCTTATTTTCCTCCAAAGACCCCACAAACAATATATTTTTGGATTTTTTGAAGTCCAAAGAATCCGCCGATATTAAATTCACCAGGATCTATTTGGTTTTCGGCTCAAAATTGAACAAAAAAAGTCAAGGCTGTTTCAAGCTCCTTGTTAAAAAACCTTGACTTTTTTGATCAATTTTGGAGCGAAAATCGAACAGATCCTGGTGAAATTGGTATCGGTAGATTCTTTGGACATCCAAGAATACGAAAATGAATAATTTTTGGAGGCTTCGGAGGAGAATAAGGGAGCTATGAGCCTATTCCCGAATGCCTTTCCTCTCGTCCTCGATGCTCCTCCCTGCTCCTGTGTCCTCCGTTGACTTCCTCCTCTACTCCTCAGTCCTTTTTCTCACTCCTGGGTCTTCTGTAGACTTCCTAGACACCAAAAGAGGGGCTGTGAGGGCCCTGTCGAGCTCAAGCTCCTTTTTAAAAAAACCTTGACTTTCTTGATCAATTTTGGAGCGAAAATCAAACAGATCCTAGTAAATTTGAAATCGGCGGATTCTTTGGACTTTCAAAAATACGAAAATGTATAGTTTGTGGGGTCTTTGGAGGAAAATAAGGAAGCAATGAGCATTCTTCCGAACGCCTGTCACCATTCTCACTAACCCCAATTGAATTGGCATGTCAAGCGTCGTGCCTTGCCGTACAGGGCTATTGAAATCGTGACGTAAGGATTCTCTACTAATACACGAACACAGCGGTTTATTGACCCGATCTTGCTCGTACAAACCGAGCGTTCGGATAGCAAACATATGTTCGCTGTTTGTGTATTAGTTCGGGGAACCACCCTACGCTCACGTACATGTACGCAACGCTATAATTCTCATGAACGAGCACATACGTGTGTAGAATCTTCGTTGAGCCTCTGGACCTGAAATAGGAAGGATTCTTATTAGTCAAGCTTACTAATTACCTATTAAAAGCGGAGTGAAGTCTGTGATGCGTCCGTCGGCTTGCTCTCCCTCTTTTGTACTTAGGTCCCGATACTACATCTCTTCCCCCCTCAGAATTCAATCAACTAATATTAATAAAACATTTTTTATTCTCCATTCAAGATCGGCTATCTTCATGTTGTGTAGTCGGCTTTCCAGACGGGTGGTCTCCGGGTTCTACGACTAGGAGCGTCTGGCGAGCTACAAGCTGGTGGACTAAATAGGCTACTCGCTTCGGGTTCCTCTTGTTCTATTTGTTTATCAACATTTTCGCCTTCCTCTTCACACTCTCCACTGCTGTCGTCGGAAACTTGGCCGTCTAATTCTTCCTCGCTCCCATTATCGACTGTTTTGACCAAATGGCTTATGTCTCTGTGTATTCACCATCCGGACCCTGAATCAATACTTTAGATCCAAATCTATCCATCAATGTATAGATCTCTGGTTTGTTTCTTGACTGCCACTTAGTCCCTTTTTTAAATCTTTTCATAAGTACTTTTTCTCCGATTCCTAGGTCACTCAAGATATGTCTGAACCTCTTGTCTGCGTAACTTTTTCCTCTCTGTTTAGCTAGTGCATCTCGGTCTCTCAGATCCTCGTCTAACTTCCAAGGCAACGTCAAATCAGTGAGTCCCTGCAGTCTTCCTCTAACTTTTCTTCCAAATAGGAGCTCTGTCGGGGCCACCCCAGTTACCACGTGAGGAGTAAAATTATATGTCTCTAGATAGTCTCGAAGGTCTCTTCTCCACTCCCCTTTTGTATGGTAGCTTATGATCAACGCTTTCACGAGGCTTTTGTTTTGAACTTCGACTTCTCCATTCGTGCGCGGCATGTATGTTATTGCGTGCATGACTAAAACTCCGTTTCTTTCACAGAAATCTGCGAACTCATTTGCATTAAAGGGGGGCCCGTTGTCTGCACTTATTTGCATAGGCCATCCAAACTGTCCGAAAACTTTTTCTAAAGCTTCCGTCACCTTTCCAGCGTCGGTCTTTTTCATGTCTACCGCTGTGACATAGCAAGTAGTCTACAATCACAAACAACTTCTCTCCTGATGGAAGAGGTCCTAAAAAGTCAATTCCAAGGTACTGCCATGGGGACTCGGGCAGTTCTGTTCTTTTAAGGGGTTCCGGCCGCATTGGCATCGCCATAAGTCTACAACTTTCGCATGATTTCACCCATTTTTCAATTTCTTTATCGAGCCCGGGCCACCAGTACATTTCTCTGATCCGCCGTTTCATTCTACAAATTCCAGGGTGACCTTTGTGAGCTATTTCTAGGATTTTTTGTTGCATTGATTTTGGAACGATTACTTTGTGACCTCTCAAAATTATACCATCTATCTCGCACATCTCTGCGCTGCCAATTTCGTAATTTTTCAAATTTACGTCCCAGACACCCGTTCTGAGCCCCTCTTGAACTCTCTCCAACACTGGGCAGCTCTTTGATTCCTTTCTCAACTCCGCTTCAGTCACTGATTGTGAGTTGCTCATGATCATGCAGCACGGTTCCCACCGGAAATGCTCTGTTATGCACATGACCTCCGACTCCTGCCTTGACTGACCAGCCACCATCTCGTTCCCCGGAATGTATTTGATATCAAAATCGTAGCCTCCAAGTCTCAACAACCAGCCCTCTATGCGGGCACCTGTCACTGAGGGGTTGTTTCTAGGGCTAAAAATCGTTTCTAGGGCTTTATGGTCCGTCATGAGTTCAAACGAATGACCTTTGAACTGAGGGGTTGTTTCTAGGGCTAAAAATCGTTTCTAGGGCTTTATGGTCCGTCATGAGTTCAAACGAATGACCTTTGAGAAAATAATCATATTTCTGAATTGCCCAAACCAGCGCCAAGGCCTCTTTTTCCGTCTGGGAGTACGCTATTTCTGTTTTGGTAAGTGATTTACTACCGAATGCTATCCAACTTAGAAAAAAAAACGGGCGCCTTCAAACTTGCATTGCATTTCTTCAAATGACGGAAATTGCTGTGGCTGTCTCAACACGGCTTTGTTTACCGCTCTGAGGTCCACGCAGATTCTGTATTCCCCCGATTTTTTCACAACTGGCACAATAGGGCTTTGCCAGATGGATTGCCCTGATGTTCTCTCAATAATTCCTTTTGCCTCGAGGTCTTTTAATTTTTCTCTGACGCCTGCCTCCAGTGCGATGGGTATTTTCCTCGCCGGCTGAGCAACTGGTTTGGCCTCCTCCTTTGTTTTTATCTCTACCACAACGTTTTTGACCTTAGGAAACATTATTATTATTATTATATTCAATTTTTAATACGAGCGCGCGAAAAGCATTATGCTCCTTCAAGGTACATAGATTTTTGTGTTTACATAGATATTTTTTCGGTGGTATATTTTCCCAAGGCCCTGATTGCAAAGGAAGTCAAAAATTCAGAATGAGACATATAGGAGATGAAGTGCTCAATTTGTCCTATCGCGAATCGAAAGATCAGTAGTTTTCCACTTTCCTGCGTTCATCTTTTCGGACTCATCAATCAAGAGGGGGAGTCGAGGTTGAGGTTTCGAAACAAAGGCCGAAAATCTTTGAGTCCTCAGATACTCCCGTAGTATCCAGTCTGTTTCAGAAATTTTATGATGTCTGGGTACAGTTCAGGTCTCCCGAAGTCTTTCATTTTCCCAGTAAGTCCGCAGTCGCGTCTGTAGTGCTCCGTACCCGAGCAGTCTTCGATAATATGTCTGACAGTGAGACAGTCTCCGCAGTACTCGCAAATGGGTCGTGTCCCGTCCCTGTCCATGAGCCAGCCGTGGGTCAGTCTCGAGTGCCCAATCCGCAGCCGCGTGATGATGCAGTCCCATGCACGAAGCCCCAAGGCCTCCCGCCTCCCTGAAATGGGAGTCAGCCAACTCCGCATGAAGTTCCCCCCGTCAACCTGCTCCCATGCGTCCGCGACAGAGGACCGGACCAAGGCCGCAAACACGGTCTTCGCGTCTTGAAGGGAAAGGTACCCGCTCCTTGAAACACTCCTGTCCAAGCACGCAGCCTTGGCCAACTGGTCGGCCCTCTCGTTCCCGGGGATACCACAGTGCCCGGGAACCCAGACAATGTGGAAGTTTCTGTTGTAAAAGAGCATCCTCTGAACGCCCTGGACCAGGGGGTCCCTGGAGTCCAAGCCTGAAATGGCGTCGACGCAGCTGAGAGAGTCTGTGACGAATGCTGTTCTGGCGCTTGGATCAGCGTCTGTTTCTGATGCGAACTTGAGTGAGTAGTAGATTGCCGCCAGTTCCCCGTGGAAGACTGACGCCTCCTGTCTGAGTTGTGCCTGGAAGCTCATTACCTCGGAAATTACCGCAATCCCAACTCCTGCGTTGTCCTTCGATGCGTCCGAGTAGAATATCCTCCTGTAGTCCTCCAGAACTGCTGCAGTCCTCCTCCTGAACACTTCAGGGCTCACGTTCGCCTTCCTGGTGAAATGGACTCTCTTGTCAACTTGTCTCTCGATGTCGAAAGTGGGGGGAAGCCACTGAACCTGGTCCTGAAATACGAGGTCCGCCACTGAAAGACCGAAGCTCTCGAGAGCCTCGACGAATCTTGCGGCAAAGGACCCAGGAACTGGTCGGGAGAAGAATTCTGTTCCCCTGATCTGCCTGTTCAAGATCCTTGCGCCGTAGTTGAGAACCTTGCCCTTCCTCCTGACCTCGAGTGAGGGGAGGAACGCCTCTGCACGCAGACTGTCGACAGGTGAGGACCGGAAAGCCCCCAATGACCTCCGCAAACCCTCGTTGTGAATCGTGTCTAGTCCGGCGAGAGTAGTCTTTGAGGCTCCGCTATAAATCTCTGCTCCGAATTCCGCGACGGGCAAAACAAGTCCCCTGTGGAAGTTCAAAAGTGTGTCCCGGTGGGCCCCCCACTTGGAGCCTGAGACCATCTTTAAAATCCTTAGGCCGCTCTGAGCCTTTGTCTTCCGCTCCGCAACGTGCTTCTTCCATGTAAGCTCGGAGTCGATCAGCAGGCCAAGCAGCCTGGCCTCTCGCACAACTGAGATTTCTTGCCAACCCAGCTCGACCTCGACGCCTTTGCACGTCTTGTGGACTCTACAGCAATGCAGAATCTTCACTTTCTCGTAGGCGAGTTCGAGTCCCTTATCAGACAACCACTTGTCGACAAAGGACATGCCTGCTTGGAGGGCGTGGTTCGTGGTCTTTGTTCTGGGGCTCCCGGTCACGGAGAGAAAAATTAAATCAAATCAAATTAAATTAAATCAAATTAAATTAAATTAAATCAAATCAATATACAAAATCGAAGATCAAGTATAAGAAGTGCATTTTCCCGGGTTTATATTTTGAGGGAATCTTATTTGAATTCATAATTCTCGATTTCTGAACTCTTGATCAATTAACAATAAGATTCCCTCAAAATATAAACCCGGGAAAATGCACTTCTTATACTTGATCTTCGATTTTGTATTTTGATTTGATTTAATTTAATTTAATTTGATTTAATTTAATTTGATTTGATTTAATTTAATTTAATTTTTTACTCTTAAGTTCTACTCATTAATGTTTACTTCTAAACTTTACTAACCTTTTTCGGTAATTTAGATAAATAATTTAAATTTCAGCCTAAAAGGCTAATCCACATGAATTTGCTTCCCAAACAAATTTCGGGAGTTCCCCTCTCCACCCCCTTAGTTGATAGAAGCATACAATAGGAATGTTATTGCTCAAATAAAAGCCCTCTAAGAGTTACCAAAGTTTGAGCTCAATCGGACGATCTTGAAAATTCGCCCATTTGTCTTTCAAGGGGAGCCACAAGATTATATTCAAAAGTTTCCTGATGCATTGTTTTACGTTTCTAAGACCATGTTTGGAAGCAAATGTTTCTAATAATGTAATTTTACGTGCCTATTTTGAATTTCAGCTCAATCGGAGCAACTAAAGTTTTACCCGATACAAACTTCGGGGGTCTCCCACTTAGCCCCCTTAAGTGATAGGGGCATACATGTGTTCTATAATTTGCTAGATTTGATGTGAACTACAACATATCCAAAATTCAGCTCAATCGAACGGAGTATAAGGAACTTTCATACAACGGGTTTACCCCCCTCACTCCCCCCCTAGGGGAAATGGGGGTCTAAGATGTCTAACCTTCCACCCTACAGACCATGTCCTACACGATACAGAAATTCGCAGGTCTCTATCTCTTCTGGTTCTTGAGTTATAAAGTTTCGGACGGACAGACGGACATAGCAGATGCAATAGTGCATTTTTTCTCCATTTGAGGGAAAATGCACTAAAAAGGTCGTCGGCGAATAGCCCCGCGTCGATGATGAGCCCAGGGTATTTGTCCCCCAGAAATCCAAGCAAATCGGGTACCAGGTCGTTGATGACGAGCAGAAAGAACAGGACAGAGATGACTGAGCCCTGGGGTGTGCCGTTCTGTATCGAGAACCTGTTCGAGAGAAAACCTCCGTTGCTCACTCGCATGGAGCGTGAACGCAAAAAGTTCCTAGCAAACCACACAATGTTGCCGCCGTAGCCCAGTGCCAGCAGCTCATCGATCACCAAGCGCCCTCACACTCTGTCGTAGGCACTCCTAATGTCAAAGAGCCACACCAGCGTGTGATGAGACCTGGCAAATCCAGAGAGGACCTGACTCTCCAGCCCTATGAGGTTGTCGAAGACACACCTCCCAGAGCGGAAAGCGCTCTGCTTCTCCGACAGCAAAGACCTCGACTCCAAGTCAGATTGCAGTCTCCTCTTAACAATCCGCTCGAACACTTTGGAGAACACGCTGGTGAGGGCAATGGGGCGATAGCTGGAAGGGTCCCCAGGAGGTTTTCCCGGTTTTGGAATCGGTATTATCAGGGATTCAGACCAAGATCGTGGGATAACGCGGAAGCTGTAACCTTGTCGGGGCCAGCAGATTTCCCTCTTCCTGCTGAAACTGCGGAGCAGAATTCTCTCCACGATAAGGGTGAATTCAGGGCTTCAGATTCCGGGATCACGAGGGGGTTGGATTCGACCTGCGCCTTGGTGGCTCGGGCTACGAGGTGGTAGCTGGAATTCGCGGAATTCTTAGAGAAGGTGAATCCCAAAACGTTGGAAATCTGGCGTGGGTGGGAGTAGGTGTTACCGTTGTGAGTGATGTCCCGAATGACGTTCGCTCTCCGCTGTCCCCTGAGTGCATTGAACCTCCTCCAGGAGTCGTGAAGTCCTGTAGTGGGGTTAATGGAGCTCACAAACTCCTCCCAAGACCTTCTCTTTGCCTCATGAATGGCCCTCTGAAGGGTACCGGTCGCTTCCCTCATAGCCTGGAAATTGACTGCGTCGCTGTTCCGCCTGTACCTTCTGTAAAGAGCCCTCCTGCGCCTGCAGAGCCTGTCCAACTTGGCGCTCCACCAGGGAACGTTGTGCCGGAAGGTCCCACTTTTCATGAGTGGGATTGACTTGTGGGCGGCTCCGACCGCAAAATTGACGAACGAGTCGTACGCGTGTAGGACGTCATCCTTGCTCTGAAACTGCCCTGAGAGGTCACTGCGAGTGAGTTGCCGGAAGAGCTCCCAGTCAGCGCGAGAGACGTTAAAGCGGGAGAGGTACCCTCCCGCCTGGAATGGCTCTCGCCCGTGTGAAACAATGATAGGGATGTGATCGCTGGGATTCTGGCCGTCATACGTCTGCCACGTGAGATGGGATGATAGAGATCCACTCGAAATCGAAAGGTCAAGATTCCCTGATTTTCCCGTGCGGTCGTCGATGTAAGTAAAATCTTCTCCATTAAGTAGATGGAGGGAAAAGTCGTCGATGAGATCAGCGAGAGTCCTCCCGAGGTTGTCGTCCTTCCCGGAACCCCAGAGTGAATGGTGAGCGTTAAAGTCACCGAGAAGGAGAAAATTCCCACCCAGCTGGTCGAGAAGGTCCTTCAGTTCGTCGTACGTGACTTTGTCTGTCGTTTGGGTGTAAATCGAACATATTGTGATTCTCTGAGGAAAATTAATCTCAACTGCAACGGCTTGCAGTCGAGTTGTGAGGTTGATTTCAGTCGTATCTAAGTCAGTCTTACAGAGTATAGCAACGCCGCCCTTGGCGTTGCCGTCGGAGTCGCAAGATCTGAGAAAGGTTTTCCAGTCTCTGAATTCGTAAGTCTCTGAGGGGCTGAGTTTGGTCTCCTGTATAGCGAAAATGTCTGCATTCACGTCTTTCAAAATAAGTCCCAGATTTGCGGCTGTGTTTCGGATACCTCGGCAATTCCATTGAACGATTTTCATGGAAAATAGTGTTTAAAATGGGGAAAGAGACAGACAGAAAATATGAAAAGCAAGAAAATGTGGAAATAAGGTAGTACGTTACGCTGCGGAAACAGGGACAAACTTGAGCATTCCATCTAGAATATTTACAAAAGGTGGGGGCAATTTTACAATAACATATCATCGTCATTAAGATTTTCAGTAATCAACTTTCCTTCGCTCTTATTATGCCAATATCTAGCTAGCTTACCAAGGGACCTATTCTGCTTCATCTCCTTCTTGTACGCCTTCTGGATCGGTTCCGGGAAGAATTCGATGTTGTCGTCGGTGACCTCTTCCAGTGTGATTTGCACGTCCTGATCTCCATCTTCATTCAATTGGCCTCTTCGATTTTTCCTCTTTGCTTCTGGTGTAGCCTTTTCCGGACGAGTGAGATTAGATTTGAGCTCTTCGATGATGCCGAGAAGTTTGCTGATTTCGTCATCCTTCGATTTGAGGACCTGTTGGAGCTCTTTTTTGAGATTCTGGACTTCAGCTTTCAACACGTCGTTTTCCCTCAGCTGTTGGGATTTTACGACACCTGCCAGTTGAGTGGGAGCGTTTTCTTTTTCCACCACCGCTCTGGCTTTTCCGTAGGGCCAGTTGTTGTCGATCTGGAGCTTCTTGATGGCCTTTTCTTTTACAAATTCTGGACATTTTGGATCGGAAGAGCAGTGATGGCCGCCACAGTTTACACATTTGTTTTCTGTGCACTCGTGTGAGTCTGTCTCGTTTTCTGGGGGTAGCGGTTGAGCACACTTGTGGCACACGCTAACTTGTGAAGGGCAGTGATTCTTGGTGTGTTTCAATTTCTGGCATTTCCTACACCGGAGCGGATTGTCGTAGTATTGCCGCACAGAGAGTGTACGCAGAAATGTCGAAATTGTGGAGGGGAGCTGAGGTGAGTTGAAGGTCAGGATTATTAGCGATGAATCAACAAATTCTCCATTTTTTCGGGTCTTGATTTTTCTGACCTCCTTAACTCCCTGGTCTTCCAGCAGCGTCAGGATGTCTTCTTCTTTCTCCTTGGCGAGACGTTCGTTGAAGACGACGCCTTTACTTTGGTTCAACTGGACGTGGGCAGTAATACTTATCTGGAGGGTTTCGTTTGCGAGGGTCATCTTGTGGGTTCCGGTTTCGATTGCCTTCTCTGCTTTTTTCGGGTCGACAGCTCTTACTAGCATGTCTCCATTTCTAAGTGCGGTCACTCTGGATGTTTTTCCGATCGTTGCTTCCGTAAATTTTTTGCTGAGGTACAGGTTTTGATCTTCCAGCTTCCTTTTATCGTCGATGAGGTGCATGACCAGGAATTTTCCATTTTCCTGATCTCCTCCCCATGGAGGGAAGGTTGTAGAATTAGCAATGCCCATGGAAATCTGGCGAGGCACGGCCGAGGTCGCCACGTGGTTCTCTTCTGTAAGTCCGATTGATGTCTCGGTGGGGCTCACAGGTCACTGAGTAGGTAGATTTGGTGGCTTTAAAGTTGTTAAAGCGTACACAATTGGCTTAGGATGCCTTAGAATAATAAAAGGCGATTTGCCTTCCGATTTAGGATTTTGTTGATTTATAAGCACGGCACAGAGAACACGTCTGCTCAGCACGACTGCTCTGTTAGAACTGGCCTTAGGAAACAGGAATAAGTCACGGTCATTGAATTGTATGATCCCCAAATTTTCTGCTGTCTTTAATCCCAATAAGCATTTTTCTTTTTTGTCCACAATGTAGATTTTTCCAAATTCTTCTCTCCCATTTGCTTCAATTGAGGCCATGAACGAACCCAGCATTGGTAGCTCCTGGTCGCACCCAAAAGGTCTGAATATGGTGTCACATTTCTCCTCTCTACCTTGGATATTCGCGTTTCGGAACTTCAAAACTTCCCAGGCAGGCTTATCTACGATGTTGCTGTGGCATCCTGAATCTATGACAATCGTGAGTTTAACACCACCAATTTTGCAGTCGATTTCTTTGCCGCCCGCCAAGAAGCGAATTATCTCCTCCTTCAAGGGCTCTTCATCAACAGCGCTGACTCTTTCTCTTTTGACCTTGGAAGGTCCTCCAACCCCTCCAGGTTTACGTTTAAGACCTGAATTTCCGTTCGTAGAGGGCTTCTTCTTTTCGCAATCTTTGGCAATGTGACCCGTTTCTCCACAATTATAGCACTTTCTGGTCTCTTGTTTCTTTGGCTCTTTACATTGCCTGAAGGAATGACCCGCGGCACCGCAGTTAAAGCATTTGAAGTCAGCGCGACTTTCTCTGCTAACGACTCCTCTACGTTCTTCTTTAACGTTGTCGACGGGGGACTCTTAGTTTGACAGTATTTTCGAATAATGTTAATCAAGACTTCAGATAAAGGTTTCCTAGTGATGAGAGTTGAATCATAAATTTAGTCTAAATAAAACCTTTGAACTAACAGGTTATGGGCCCAGAGTGCTCTAAAAATTAATTGAAAAATTAATTAACTGTTGCACGATGGCAAGTTCCGAAGAGACTGGCAATTTCAAGATAGCAAAGCTGACTAGTCGTGATAATTATTCGCCTTGGGCTTATGCTGTGAGGACTCTTCTTGAGATGGAGAATCTATGGAGTGTCGTGGACCCGGATTTGGAAGCAGCTTCGAACTCTGTGACCAATGGAAGTACGACATGGACTGTATCAGCAGCGGATCTCCAGAAGAACCTGAAGGCCAAGGGGAAAATAGTTTTGCTCTGTAACTCGCAGCTCTACGTGCATTTCCAAGACGAGACATCGGCTAGGGAGATATGGAAGAAGCTGAAAGCGATTTTCGATGACAACGGACTGGATCGAAAAGTTACGTTGCTACGCACTATCATCAATACGAAGCTCTGCAACTGCAATAGCATGGAGGAGTATGTCAACATAATTATGACGACGGCTCATCATCTCCATGGCAGTGGGCTGAAGATTGAAGATGAATGGATGGGCACTTTTCTCCTGGCTGGGCTCACAGACGTGTGGCGCCCGATGATTTTGGGACTTGAAAGCAGCGGTCAACGCATTTCTGGAGATTTGGTCAAAACCAAATTGCTTCAAGAGGACAAAGCTTCCTTGATGACCAGTGCAGCTCTTAGTTCGATCAACAAGGACAAGGGCAAAGGCAAGAAGGGCAAAGGCGGAGCCGGAGGTCAGACAAAGAAGGACCTGAAGTGCTTTAAATGCAAGGGGTCTGGGCATATGTCGCGTGAATGTCCTCAGAGGAACAAAGTGATGTGTGCTGTAGGCTTGTCGGCCGGACTGGCTGACGCGGACGCCTGGTACTTTGATTCGGGAGCAACGTGCCATCTAAGCAAGCATGAGAAATGGATCTCTAGCGATTTCGTACGCAAGGCAGACTCAGTCGTGGCTGCTGACGGTGCTTCAATGAGTGTCATTGGAAGCGGAAATGTCAGAGTCAAGGATCAAAAAGGCGAAGCTTTAGACTTAGAAGACGTGCAAATCATTCCACAGATTTTTACTAATCTACTTTCAATTAGTATAATCGTATAGAAGGGGCACGAGGTGATTTTCGATCGCAAAGGGTGCACCGTGGTCTCCAGCAAGGCGGAAGTGATTGCGACTGGTACTTTGTCCAACGGGTTGTTCAAGTTGGACTGTCAGGCGAATCAGGCTTTAGTAGCTTCAGGTGTCAACCAACTTCAACTTTGGCACAAGCGTATGGGGCATCTTAACCATGATAGCCTCAAGAAGTTGCGAAATGGCTACGTCGGTGGTGTGACGTTTAGCGAGAGCGCCGTTCCTGACTGTGTGGAGTGCTGCAAGGGAAAACAGTGCCGAGAGCCGTTTAAACACAAGGGAAGTCGTGCTGAGGAGCTTCTGCAAGTCGTACATGCTGACATTTGCGGTCCGATTGAAGTACCTAGCGAGAGTGGCTGTCGTTATTTCCTGAGTTTCACTGATGACAAGAGTCGCATGTTTTTCGTCTACTTCCTGAAGCAGAAGTCTGAGGCTTTCGAGGCGTTCTTGGACTTCAAGGCGATGGTCGAGAGTGACACTGACAGGAAGATCAAAGTTTTCCGCACCGACAATGGAAAAGAGTTCGTTAATAAAACTTTTTTCTGATTATCTCAGGCGATATGGGATCCGACATCAGCTCACAAACGATTACACACCTGAACAGAATGGCATGGCTGAGCGCGGCAATAGGAAGATTGTCGAGAAAGCAAGATGCATGTTGGCAGAGGCGGGTCTACCGAAGTCTCTATGGGCAGAGGCTGTAAACACGTCCGTATATTTGCTTAATCGTAGTCCAGTGCGGGGTCTAGACAAGGTTCCAGAAGAGGTTTGGACCGGAAAGAAGCCGAATTTGACTCACATTCGGGTCTTTGGGACACGCGCGATGGTCCACATTCCAAAGCAAAAGAGACAGAAGTTTGACTACAAGGCCGAGGAGTGTATTTTACTCGGCTACGAGACGAACACGAAGGGTTACAGATTGCGTAATAGCAAGGGACAAATCGTCAAAAGCCGTGACGTCAAGTTCATCGACGAGGGTTCGTGCAAAGGTTTTCCTGCTCTATCAAAGATACCAAGGACTGATGACGCTTATGTCAGTCTCGACTGGGTTCCTGCAGATGACGACATCGTACCAGAGCCCGAGGTCCAGGCGATTTCGAGTTTAGTGGAAGACCCTAATGATTTCGAGCTTACCGAAGACGAAGATGAAGCTGACTCTTCCATTACTAGTGGGTCACAAATTGTTGATATTGCTCCTGTGGTCCCTTCACAAATGAACTCAGATCCCACTAATTTGAGGCGCGGTGAACGGGAGCGCCACCAAACAGATAAGTTTTCGTACAATTCGAATTTTGAGCCAGTTTCTTCCAAAGAAATGTCAGAAACGTCGAATTTTGCTGTTGGAACCACGCTGTTTGCGGGAGCAGACAAGAGGCCGAAGCTCGGTGGTGCTCGGCGACTTACCGAAGGTGAGGGAATTTCTTCTTTGCCAGATCCGGAAACGTTCAAGGAGGCCATCAATCGAGATGACAAGGAACTGTGGATCGCGGCAATGAATGAAGAAATGAAGTCTCTGAACGAGAACAAGACTTGGACGCTTGTGGACTTGCCCGCAGATCGAAAGGCGATCAAGTGCAAATGGGTCTATAAAATCAAGCGGAGTGTTGACGGCGGAATCGAACGCTACAAAGCCAGATTAGTCGTCAAGGGATGTTCTCAAGTTGAAGGTATTGACTATCAAGAAACCTTTTCTCCCGTTGTGAGGTACTCGTCAATCCGGTACCTGATGGCCTGGCGGTCAAATACAATCTGGAAGTTGACCAGATGGATGTCGTGACTGCGTTTGTCCAGGCTGAGCTGGGAAATGAAACTATCTACATGCAACAACCAGATGGTTTCAAGCAAGGGGGAAAAGTATGCAAGCTTGACAAGGCACTTTATGGCTTGAAACAATCAAGTCGTCTTTGGAACAAGAAGCTCGACAAGGTCCTCAAGAGTTTTGGCTTGGAACAGTCAAAACTTGATCCCTGCATTTACTCCATGATCAAGGAGCGGAAAAGGATGTACGTGGCTGTTTACGTAGATGATCTGCTGATTTTCTGGAAAGATGAGAAGTTGATGAAGCAGCTCAAGAAAACGCTCGCGAGCAGCTTCAAGATGAAGGACATGGGCCCTGCATATCAATGTTTGGGCATGAGAATCACGCGGAATCGAGATAAGGGCCAAATATTCTTGGATCAAGAGAAGTACCTGAGAGAACTTTTGAAGCGTTTCAAGATGGAAGACTGCAATCCTTTGACCTTGCCTGCTGACCCAAACACGAAGTTGAGCAAATCAATGTGTCCCAGCACCGAGGAAGAGAAGGAGAAGATGCAGAACGTGCCGTACCGCCAAGCTGTGGGGTGCCTAATATTTGCATCTCAGACCACACGACCTGACATTTGTTTCGCGGTCAATATGGTGGCGAAATTCTGTGAGAATCCGGGACCAGCCCACTGGCTAGCCGTAAAAAGGATTTTACGCTACCTGAAAGGAACACTGGGAGCCAAGCTGACTTTCTCCCAGGGAGGAAATAACAGAATTATTGGTTTCAGTGACTCAGACTGGGGGTCCAACGAGGATGGTCGTCGTTCCGTCTCTGGCTACGTGTTCAAGATGGCAGACGGACCGATTTCTTGGTGTTCGAAGCGTCAGGCCACTGTAGCTTTGTCTTCAACCGAAGCAGAGTACATGGGCCTTGGGACTGCAACACAAGAAAGCCTATGGTGGCGACAACTGGAGCGAGAACTGAACCCCGAGGTTGCTGTCGGACCGACAACATTGTTTGGGGACAACATCGGCTCTATACAACTAGCGACGAATGGCGGATATCACCCGAGAACAAAACACATCGATATCCGGCATCACTTTATCCACGAAAAGATCGACAGCGGAGAAGTCAAGTTGCTGTATATCCCAACTGACAGGATGGTTGCTGATGGCTTTACCAAGCCTACGAAGGATGCAAGCAAACTACGAAGCTGTTTGAACATTTATGAACGTCTCGATTAAGGGAGGATCTTAGTTTGACAGTATTTTCGAATAATGTTAATGTTGGATAAATCCAACAACCATCAGCCGCGGCGTCGCGGCGCGACACATTTTGCCGCGTCTGCAGGCCGATGCACCTTTAGTGCATCGGCCAGCCGACTTGCACTTCTTGCAAGTCGGCAAATTTTGGGTATAAAAGGCTGTCAGAACGGCCTATTACTTCACATTGTCCCAACTGTGTTAAAACAATAAACAGTGAGTAGTACTGAAATTGTGTTTCATTCAAACATACACCCAACATGGTAAGTCCCTTTTAGGTTAAGTTGAACATGGTGACCTCGACGTCTCCGGGACTCCAAATCCTGTGGAGCGGGCCAGATAAAAATGCCCCGCTCCCGAAAGAGGAGGAGCCCGGAGACTTGGACTCGACGTCTCCGGGACTCCAAATCCTGTGGAGCGGGCCAGATAAAAATGCCCCGCTCCCGAAAGAGGAGGAGCCCGGAGACTTGGACTCGGCGTCTCGGGGGCTCCAAATCCTGTGGAGCGGGCCAGATGAAAATGCCCCGCTCCCGAAAGAGGAGGACCTCGGAGACGTAGGCTTGTGCCCGGTCCGAGCTTAATGAGTGTGGGCCAGATAAAAATGCCCCACACTCAGAAGGCAACGACAAGGTGCAAGTCAGTCCTACTCTGACTCCAATTCAGAAGGAGCGGGCCAGATGAAAATGCCCCACTCCTGAAGAAGAAGAGACCAGAGACGGACCGACTCAGACTGCGTCCTACAGGTTCAAGGCTGAAAGATGCGGGCCAAATAAAAATGCCCCACATCGGAAAGCCGAAAAACCTGAGAGTTCGCGAGCCTTTAAACCAGAAGGAGTGGGCCAGATGAAAATGCCCCACTCCCACAAGGTAAAAAGGCAGACCGACTGACGGACTGACCAGCCTAGGACGTGGGCCAGATCAAAATGCCCCACGCCCGAAGCAGCCCAGATTCGCACATACCCTCTCTCTCACATACCTTTTCTTTATGATTCGCATCGGCGTGTGACTTCCCTGTCCTGTGTCCGTCGCGGAGGGCGCCCAAACGGCCATGGGTCTCAGTGGATCACTGCGGGTCGACGGGTCCTGGCCTTCGTTGTTTACATGGCGGGTGTTTACATGCACTTGCGCGACGCGATTACACACGGGGCGCAAGCCACTGCGCAGTTTTAAAGCGTTGCTTTGGCGCAGAATTCAAAATTTAAGGCGGGGCTTCGATCGCAGGTTTGAATTTCGAGATGCGCAAACGGTTGAACACGCGACGCGACTGCGCAGTTTTGAAGCGTCGCTTTGGCGCAGAATTCAAAATTTAAGGCGGGGCTTCGATCGCAGGTTTGAATTTCGGGATGCGCGAACGGTTGACCACGCGACGCGACTACACACGAGGCGCAAGCCACTGCGCAGTTTCAAAGCGTTGCTTTGGCGCATGATTCAAGTTTGGAGCGGGGCTTTTACTCGGGAGTTTGAATTTCGGATAGCGCAGGCAGTTTGCCGCGCGAGGCGGCTGCACACGGGGCGTCGAACATTGCACAGTTTCAGAGCGATGTCTCGGCACGAGGCTCAGGACCCAGCGTGGGGCTCTATCCGTGGATTAGATTTTGGGGTTTTTGGCGCGCGGGACGAGACGCGAACCGCGTCATGGCCGCTTGGAACGAGCATTTCCACTCCGCAGACCGGGGGCACCGGGCCCAGTGCCACATCCGTCGGACACAGGGACACAGGGTTGTGCGTATGTATAGACATATACAGGGATATGTCTTTGCAGTCTTCTAACGAAATCAAGCAACTGATCAGCGCTCAGCTCCTCACCTCCGGATCCCTGGAGAAGGCCCTTGCGAACTTTACAAAGCTGCCCATAGCGCGTTGCACTCTGGCCGAGGTCCAGAAGTTCGAGTCCGTGGTGGAGATGGACTCGGAGTTATTCGGGTCAAGAAAGGCCCGGATCGCCGCGCTGATGGCAACGCTGGAACCAACAGCAGGGCTCGCAGGCAGCGCCTACTTCCGCAACGACATCGAAGGTCAATTCGCACTGACCCGGGCAGACGCTCTGAGGCGCATCGCAGCGGTCAGGGAGGCCATAGCGTCGGGGAGCCCCCAAGGGCCGGGTGAGTTGGCGGAGACCGACAGGGAAACCGGGGGAATTACGGACGGGAAGGGTCGTCAGGATCGGGGGGGACTGAGCTCGGGCGGGGAGCCGCCGGCCGCGCTACAGGAACCGGCAGGGTCTGCAACCGGATCAGACCCCGACATCAGCGCCGATCCTCCCATCGAGGCTCTCATCGTCAAGCATGGCACGGACAGACCGCCTAACCCACCGGAGCAAGTTGCCGAAAACTCGGAGCAAGTCACCATGGAATCGTCAGAGGCATCCAACAACGCCGGTCGATTTACCGGTGCTCCCATCTTCAGCCTCACACTGGAAAAGGATGGCGACAAAAGCCAGAGAAACCAAGGCCTGTACTGGGTCGAAAAAAGTCCGAACAGCTCTCCAGAGACAAGCGAGATTAGGCCAGACGAAGACAACCATGGAGAAGACGAATCAGACCAAGTTGGCGACCAAATTCAGGACCCACAGCATCCAGCAAAAGTGATGATGGTCGTCAACACTTCAGATATGGCTCGACTACAGCAACTGATCCACAGATACGAATCCATGGCGGACACGGACTTCAGCCCGACGTGGGCCAACCGGTGCCTTAAGGAAATCGATACAAGGTGGAACCGGATAGAAGAGGCAACGGAAGATCTATCCAGCATCAGGGAGCTGGAAGATCTTAAAGACGATTTCATACTAAAAATCTCAAAGCTCCTGGACACCCGCTCGACGCAGACGAGCGCAAGGCTGCCAAAACTGGAACTCCAAAAGTTCAACGGGAGGTACGAAGACTGGCTGCAGTACCGCCAGTACTTCGAAGCAATGATACTGAACACGTCCAGGCCAGAGACCGAGAAACTCCACTACCTCGCCCAGAGCCTGGGCGCAGAACCCCTCGCACGGGTCAAGCAGCTGCTGTCAAATCAAGACAGCTTTCAAACGGTCTGGAAAACTCTAAACGACCACTACAACAACGAGAGGAAAATGGTAGAGGTCCATCTAGAGGCCCTACTAAGCCTGACACCAATCAGAGGATCAGCAAACTCTCTCACAGTCCTCACAAACACAATTGAGAACTCCCTCAGCGCCTTGGAAGCGCTGAAGGTCAGACGGGACTTTGACCCCCTACTTTCCTATCACATCGTTACGAGGTTGGACGCAACCTCTCGCCGCCTGTTTGAAGAAACAAGGGCAGACGGCAAAGTGAGCCCTACGACAGGGGAAGTCCTAGAGTTCATCAAGAAGCGGACACACGTGCTTCAAGCAACGCCAAACACACCAGCCGCAACCATACCGCATCAGACGGAAAAACCTCATCAGAAGGAAAGGGGCAGGACGGGCGCGGCCAAGCCCTCTCCCCAGACAACATGTACGCTGTGCAGAGGACAGCACACGCTACAAAAATGCCGAGAATTCCTGGCATACCCACCAAGAGACCGGATTCAACAAGCAGAGAGGCTGGCAATCTGCAAGAATTGCCTCTCCCACTCATCATCATCTAGATGCAGGAGCGAGAGGACCTGCAATCAATGCGGGCGGTCCCACCACTCCCTCCTACACATGGAGAGGAGCCCCAAGACCCACCTCACTGCAGCGGATCACGCCACTAGAACGATCCTAGGCACAGTGATGGTATGGGCGAAATCAAAGCAGGGCCAGCTGACGCCGCTGAGGGCTATAATGGACAGCGGAGCGCAAGTCACCCTGCTTACTAAGGACGCTATGAAGAGGCTGGGGAGGAAAACCTTCAATACCAACGTCAACCTGGAGCTCGTCAACAAACATGGCGCAGAGACAAACCAAGAGAGCTACCTGGAGCTCTTCGACAGGTCAGGAAACAAGGTATCTGAGTCCCCAGTACTCACAGTCCCACATGTTACGGGGACCACACCATGCGAGAGGCCACACTGGAAGCAACCAAGCGAGTGGAAAGGCCTTTCACTGGCGGACCCGAACTACGACTGCCCCGGTCACATCGACATGCTTCTGGAGGCAGACGTGAAGTACGACATCCTCCGAGACGGCATCATCAGAACTGCACCGGGCATCCCAATACTTATCCCTACAACTTTGGGATACGTCGTCTTCGGACGACAAGACGGGGGTTACAAGTACAGGCATAGAGACATGGACGCAGCAACGGAATCACCGAGATGCTTCGTGGCGAGGGTCAGAGTGGCTCACAAGAGAAAGCATCACGACCAGCCAATCCCAGGGACGGCCACGTCAAGTCTTCAAGCAACCGACCCCGATCAAGGCCCTTCAACGTCAACAGGACGTCAGGGAACAGCTGGTCAGCCCTCACCACCCCACCAAGAGCCATCAACATCACGGGACGTCACCGACAACTTCGTAATCCCAAAACGTCAGGGAACAGCGGAACATCTTCCGCCCCACCGACCACCCAAGAACAAAACTCAAGGACAACTGCGCTCGCAAATCGTAAGTCCACTTGCCATCGAACACACGCCTCGGAGAATCACACTCCAAGAGTATAGGAGATTGAACAGGACGTCATCGCAGCCAAAACCTAAGGTGTGCGGCGTAGTCCCAGATACAGCTCACGAGGCATCAATGCTACAACAAGAAGCAGAACATAACGAACTGATGCAGAGGATTGCACGGTTCTACGAGGCCGAAGACCTACCATCATCAGACACAGACGACGAAGGCCAGCTCTTCCAAAAGTTCTTCAACGAAAACACAAGGACTCTGCATGACGGGTCCATAGAAGTCAGGCTTCCGTTCAACGAAAGGAAGGACCAGCTACTGCGATCTTGCCACCTGGCCAGGCACAGGTTCATGAACTGGGAACGCAGGATGTCCGAGCCACAGAACATCGCAATCAAGGATCTACTGAAGCAGGAAATCAGGCAGCAGATTTCAAAGGGCTGGCTAGTCGAAGTGCCACCAGCCGAGCGAGACGACTTGGGGTACTTCGTGCCCTACACCGAGGTCTTCAAGGAATCCTCAACAACCCCGGTGAGACAGGTGTACGACTTCTCAATGAAGACTACCGGGAGATGCAAATACGTCAACGGCATCCCGGTCAAAGGCTCAGCTGGAACAGGACCAAGCCTCAACGACACACTCATGATAGCCTCCCGGATTCAACCAACAATCTTCGAGCAGCTTCTCAAAATGAGGCTACACAGATTCTGCATCACAGGAGACGTGGAGAAGATGTTCCTAAACGTCCGCGTGCACAGAGAGGACTGGCGATACATGAAAATTCTGTACCGCGAGGACCCGGAGGACACTCTGAAGCAGTATTACATAACAAGAGTGCCCTTCGGGACATCTGCATCATCCGGACTGGCAGCATGCGCTTTGAATCTCATCGCCGATAGAACAAAGCACAGCCACCCACGCGCCCACCGACCAATAAAAGAGGACATGTACGTAGACGACCTCATCATCGGAGGACACGATCAACAAGAACTCGAAGAGACTCTGAGGCAGACAACGGGAGCGCTAGCGACAGGACACATGAACCTACGCAAGATCATGGGAAACACTGAGGCCACGTATCCACAGGAGCTAAGCACAACCAAGGTACTCGGCATGAAATGGTCCATCATAGACGATCAGATATCCCTCCAAATACCGAGCTTCAATCAAGGAAGACCAACAACAGAGGACTTCTACAGCAACATCTGCTCGTACCATGACCCCTTGGGCATCATCGCGCCAGCAACAATGCAACTGAAGATCTGGCTAAGGGAAGTCCAGGCATACAAACTGAAAAAGAAGGATCTCATCCCCAGAGAAATACACGAGCGCTGGGAAAAGTTCAAGGCACAGCACACTGCCCTCCAAGAGATCAAGCTGCCAAGATGGACTGGACTCAACCCCGGCGAACCCGTCGAGATTATTGGCTTCGGAGATGCCTCATCAAAGGGCATTGGGATAGTGGTGTACCTACAGCAAGGCACCGAAACACACTTCCTTGCTGCCAAGACCAAGCTGTCGCCGGCCTCAGAACAAACCATTCCACAGGCGGAACTGAGAGCGCTGTACCAGACAGTGAAGATGACCACAGCAATCGCCCAGATTATCAGCAACACCGCTGGAGAGACCCAGATAAGAGTCTTCTCAGACTCCAACTGCACCTTAGGATGGCTCATGGAGAGGACACGACAGAAACCTTACGTAGCCAGACTCGTCAAGGAGATCAAACAATTGATCAACCCAGACTACATCAGCAGGGTCGAGACGAAGCAGAACCCAGCGGACCTGGCCAGTCGAGGAATGATGCCAGGCAAGCTGCTGGGAGACTTCAAATTCTGGACTCAGGGTCCAGACTTCCTCAGGACACCACAACCGTTGGTGACTCTAACAACATCACGCGTCCAACAACCCTGGCTAATACATCAACTGGAGAGGATGAACAGCAGGAACAAGATCCGCCAAGTCTTCGCACGCATCAGGACATGGTCAAAAGGCAACAAACCAGCGGACCGGTCAACGCAGCTCAAACACGCAGAGTTGGCAGTACTGAGCTACCTCCAGAAACTGGCTTTCCCAGACGATTTCAAGTACTTGTCCGAGCACATCAACGAGCACGCCAATCGGGGAAAGCTGAAAAACGACACCCTAAGACGGAGCTCACAGGGTTTTCCCATGATGCTGGAGACGGATGGCATCAGATACATAGTTATGAGCGGTCGAGTGAACGACCAAGTCTACATCCCCACAGGAATCTACGAGAAGGTAATACTGGACCACTACCACGTACAACCGACACGAGGAGGTAAACACCCACTTCACGTAGCGCCCGACATCATGGTAACAGCAATAAGGGAGGACGGGCTGTTCATCGAGAAAATCGTGGGGAAAGCCAGGTCGCTTCAGAAAGATTGCGCAGTCTGCGCAAGATTGGCTGCACAGCCCGAGAGGCAAGCTAACCACCAATTAATGGGACAGTTGCCGAGAGCCAGAACGACTGTGACTCCACCATTTAGCAACTGCGGGGTGGACTACGCGGGACCGATCGACATAGCCGTCCCCACCTGGAGAAACAAAAAGCAGAAGGCCTGGATCGTGGTGTTCGTATGTCTGACAACCAAGGCGATCCATCTAGAACTAGTCACGTCCCTGGACACCGAGAGCATGCTGGCCGCCCTTAGCAGATTTGCTGCAAGACGTGGCCGCCCGTACTGCATGTACTCGGACAACGGCACACAGTTCAAAAAAGCGGCAAAGGTGCTGGGGAGATCAAACCGGGAGGAAGCCGAGTTCGCAGCAACCACAACAACGATGTCCAGCTTTGCGACAGGATCAGAGTTCGTCAAGGCTTTACAAGCAGCGTGCAGCAGGAAACAGGTGAACTGGCGCTTCAACCCCCCACGGGCCCCACACATGGGCGGACTTTGGGAGGCAGGGGTGAAGTCAGTTAAGCGCCTACTGGAACAGAACAGAAGCTACGGGGATTACGAGACAGCCATGACCCTCCTCTGCATCATAGAGGGGCAACTAAACTCCAGACCCCTCTGCCGGGCTAGGGAGAATGAAATGGCAGCTCTTACTCCGGGGCACTTCCTGACAGGAAGACACCTCCTCGCCGTCTGCACCGGCGAAAACACGAGAGACCTTAACGACCGCTGGTACAGGATGTCAAAAACCACAGAGGAATTCTTCAGAGACTGGCACGCGCTAGTGTTGCAGGAAATGAACAAAAGGACGAAATGGAACGGAAAGATCATCCGAAATTACAAAGAAGGAGACATCGTGCTGGTCCGCGAGGACACAGTTAAAGCCAACTGCTGGCCGCTCGGGAGGGTCGTTGAGGCCCTACCCGGTCCGGATGGTCTTGTCCGTGTAGTTAGGGTCCGCATGGGCGGAAAGACGGGGAAAATAATGGAGAGATCCATTGACAGGGTGGCCCTCTTGCCAACGTCTAGGGACCTGTGGGAAAACTATGACTACGCGCAGGGACTGGACATGGGGGGAGACCCAACCGACCGAGAACGCGAAGACGAAACCCCAACCACCTCCGGGGGACCCCAACCCGTAACCCTCCTTGTATCTTTGCAGAAAAGGAAACGTTCAACCACCCTGACGGAAGAGGCGAACTTCAAGATACGCAAGTATCTGGACAGCGTAGACCCACCACCTCATCAGTCATCATCCTGAGCCTCTTACTGCTATCAACACTACCTGGGGCGCGAATGGGCAAACTACAGGCTGGGGAGCGGCTGTTCGAGTTGAACAGGCTATCTCAAAGGGCGTACTTCGAGACAATGGGCGAAGTACACTTGGAAGCTGGCAGACTTAGGGTGAAGAGATGCACCGAGGCAGAAAACATCAATCAAGACCT